>JARHVA010007700.1:480000-623294 GCA_037957365.1 Torreya grandis | reverse complement strand
ATACCACTAGTGTGTTGTTGTATTAATGCCATCAAATGTCTATATCAATCCAATCCCCACCCATGTTAATTTGATAAGGAAGAAGGAAGTATTAATGCCATCAAACATCTATATCTATCCAATCCCCACCCCCTCTCTCTAGAGATATGGAATTTGATATAGAATAGATTATATAGATCTTATCCCATATATATAGATGGAGTAGAAAATATTATCTTACTTATCTTGAGCGTAGTGAATATTATAGACTCCTATCCCATATATATAGATGGAGTAGTGAATATGATAGACTCTTATCCCATATATATAGAGGGGCGTAGTGAATCTTATGTTATGTTATGTTATGTTATGTTATCTTATCTTTAGCGTAGTGAATATTATCTTATCTATAGGGTGGCCCCTTTATATAAATTAAACTCTGATCTATATTGCACCCCCCCTTCCCCCTCTATATAGACTATATATCCCTATCCCTATCCCTAAGATAGAGATAGAGTTTCATTGGCATTCGCCCCATCTAATCTATAGGGCATTGGCAGAGGGGGGCAATGGCCCTATCTAATCTATAGATAGGAGTGAGCATAGAAAACCACTCTCCCTGTCACCTATCAGTTTCTAGGGGGTCCCTCGATCCCAACTAGTGCGAGTGTGTCTAGTTGGCACCCCTCTAGTTATATATATATATAGTGGCCCTCTATAGAAATTAAACTTTGATCTATATTGCACCCCCTCCCCCTCTATATAGACTATCTATCCCTATCCCTATCCCTAAGATAGAGATAGAGTTTCATTGGCATTAGCCCCATCTAATCTATAGGATATTTGGCAGAGGGGGGCAATGGCCCTATCTAATCTATAGATGGGAGTGAGCATAGTGAATCACTCTCCCTATCACCTATCAGTTTCTAGGGGGTCCCTCAATCCCAACTAGTGTGAGTGCATTTAGTTGGCACCCCTCCAGTTATATATATATATATATATATATATATATATATATATATATAGAGAGAGAGAGAGAGAGAGAGAGAGGGATGATAGGCAATAGGATGAGGGAGAGGGCATATGTCAATTCTCAATCAGTGGAGCACATAAATGACCTTTGGACTGATGGGCTCCCACACCTGTAGCATTCGTGATCCCCTCAACTATGTATCAAAAGGGGCAAGAAATAGATGGGTTATCCTGTATGTCCCCCCCTTATCCCCCAACATGATATGGTGCCCCAATTCCATAGAGTGAGTCAGGCTTACGTATAGATGCATGCACATCCATCTACTATCTACTCATTCCAGTGACTTCATAGTTGCCAAAGAAGCCCCAAGAAGCATCAAACATTTTTGATGATATCCATGGAGCAATTTTTTGGATAGCAAGCACTAGCTCCTAGTGTGACCTCATGAAAAGTAGTCAAGGATGAGATAAGAGATAATGAAAATGCACATGGTGGTTACTATGGCAATTCCTTTTGAACCTAGAAAATGTTTGAAAGCACCTACTACAAAACTATCAGGCAAGGGCAATGAGACTATGAGTAAATACATGGAATCAAATATGGGGGTGACCAAGAATCAGGGGGGCAAGTAGAGTGGCTTGTGATTGGGTTAAGTAGAGAAGGGATAGTAGGACAAGATATCCATCATACATCTATCCATCACACATCGTCATCTCATCCATTATAGACGTGATATGACTGATATCAGTCATTACTCATGTAGCGTATATATATGATCTAATTAGAATAATGGATGAGATGATATGACTGATGACTCACTCATCCAACTAGTCTCATTCATCACCAAATCATCCTCTTAATTATTATATTCCATATCCCATCCCCTATTGTATACATGATATGAGTGACTCATATCATGTCATATCATGTATATAATAGAGATCACTCAACTTATTCCTCGACCCGAATGAACATCGATCGACATCTATAAAAGAATGATTGGAAGGCTGAGGCCCCATCTAGAGATAAGATAACGGGCCCTTTCCCCCTCTATCTATATATGGGGTCTATATGGAGCCTATATATCTATCTGGCCCCTATCTCCCTATCCCTATCCCTATCCCTATCTAAATTAGAGGAGAGGATATATGTGAGACAAATATAGATAGGGGTATATATATGGATAGGGGGCCCCTCTATATATATATATATATGGGATAGATAGAGAGGGCCCCCCTCTATCTATCCATATCCCTATCTAAATAGAGGGGGGGCCTACCATCTGGCCCTATCTCTCTATCTTTCCCATCTATATAGATGGATATGCTCACCCCTCATGCTGACAGTGTTTTTTTGTCTTCAATCTATAGGGCCCCCTTCAATCTATAGGGGCCTATTGAATAAAGGGGGATGGGGAGGCCGAGGGGTGAGCGTAGTATTTATATAGTTTTGTTGGCACTTGATTGATATAATAAATCGATTGAGGGCCCCTATCTAGACTCTATAAGGGGTAGGGGGGCCTCACGCCAACAGTAGATAGATAAGAGAAGTATTTGCTATGCTTAAGATAAGATAATATTCACTACTCCATCTATATAGATGGGAGTCCTAGATAGACCCGACCCTATATAGAGAAAGGGGGGGCTACGCTCAAGATAAGAGTCTATCCTATTTGCTACGCTCAAGAGTCCCAAATAGCCATCTATAGAGAGGGGGGGCTATGCTCAACATAAGATAAGTATTCACTACTCCATCTTTATAGATGGGAGTCCTAGATAGACCTGACCCTATATAAAGAGGGGGGCTATGCTCAAGATAAGATCATATTTGCTATGCTCAAGATAAGTCTCAATAGACCCTATATAATAATGGGGGGGATATGCTCAAGATAAGATCTATATAGGGAGGGTGGAGGGCCCCTCCAACTTGAGACATAGATATAGAGAGGGGGGGCACCCTATAAAGTTTAATGGGATCTATATTAGTGCCACCCCCAATTGTCTATCATTTCTTTGGCAACCATATAAAGTTGAGTTTCCTATATATAGAGAGGGCCAAAAAAACTCTCTCTATTGGGGATCTATATCTCTTTTTTGGGGTGGCCAAAAAAAATCTATACATATATATCCTACTTGAACTTTAAGATCTTTGCCTATGTGTGATTTCCAGGTCCTTCTGCTACATCTCTTGGAAGAATCATACAAAGCCTCTTTTGCCTTTAAACCTATAGGGGAGTCTTCTTTATGGGGGCCAATTTGGGGGAATCGGGTAGGGGGGTTTCCATGATATTCATCAACTATTTGACAGGGGTCTAGGCAGGCTTAGAGGACTGGATGAAAGATTACACAATGGATTTAGCCTGCCTATGTAGGGCATTCCACTCTTGTATAAGATTGGTGAGGGTTAACCCTGTGTCTTGCACCTTCTAATTGAATTTATCCAATTGTTCTTTATTATTTTTTATAATTTTCAAAAAAATAATTATCTAAAGAATTACATATATGTATAATTAATATAAATATTACATATATGTAATTCTTTAGAAAATTATTTGTTTACAAATTATATATACACACACAAACGTATATATATATATATATATATATGTATGTATGTATGTATTTATATACATATGCATATATATACATATCTATATATATCTACACACACACACACACACACAAAACATAAAAAAAATAGCATTCTATTCCACCACTTTTTGTGGACAAAGATTCTCCTCACATTTTCTATGATGGAGTTGCCCATGGGTATCTTGATCAAAGTGGTGTTGGGGGTATTATTTTCTTTTAGATTCAGACCATCACTTTCAAATAGGGCAAAAGGTTACACTCCAACAATTTTGCTAAACTACAAGCATTAATTCTTGCCCTCTTTATCAACCTAGATAGAGATATCAACTCTTTGATGATATACTCAGATTTCAAGCTTGTTTATGACTAGATGAATGACTCAGCCAGATGAAAAAATATCACACTCTCCCTCCTCATCTATAAAGCTAAGGCTCTTACTGCATAGTTTCTACATCTCTCGATCATCCATATCTTCAGGGAGCACAACACAATGGTGGACACATTGGCAAATGATGCATGTAATCTCATTGAAGGTAAATTTTTCTTGCATGTAATGGAACACCCATGGCTCTTGTAATGCAAGAGAAATATCCACTCTATAAATAGGGCATAGGGGGTCAGGGAGGCCGAGGGGTGAGCAAAGCATAGTATGTATCTAGTTAGATCCCCTAGAATTAGATAGGGATAGGGGTACTCCCAAATGGATAGATAATATATAGATAGAGAGGGGAGAGGGGAGAGGGGGGGCTTTGTTTAGATAGGGATAGATCTATCTATAGAGGGGCCCCTATCTATATATATCTAGTGAGGGGTGAGCCCTCCCCCCTCCCCCCAAATATCTAATCTAACCCATTCAATGCACTTCACTTTATATTATAGGGTTGCCAAAAAAACTCTATCTAGTTAGCCCCCCTCTCTCTATAGATTAGATTATATTATATTATATTAGATTAGATTAAGGTTAGATAGATTTAGAGGGGCTCTCCCCTCCCCCTCTATATAAACTAAACTAAACTAAACTCTATGGGCATCCATCTAAGATAGGGAGATAGGGGCACTCACTTTTTGCTTGCCCTATATACCCCATCTATATATACATGGGGCCCCTATCCATCTATATACCCCTATCTAATAATCTATATTTGACGTATCCCTCTCTATATAGATGGGAAAGATAGGGGCCAAATAGAATAGATAGGGTTGCCCATCTCTATATCTCTATAGATCAAGGCCCTATCTATCCCATCTATATAGAGAGGGGGTGAGGGGTGAGTCTATAGAGTTTAATTGGTGTAGCCCTCTCCCAAATATCTAGCCCCTCTCCCCTCTCTATATATATGAAACTAACTCAATCCCCATCTATATATAGAGTAGAGGGGTTAGGGGTGGCCTCTCCCCACCCTATAGATATCTATCTATTTTTTTGGCCCCTCTCTCCCTCTCCCTCTCTATAGAATGGGGATGGGGATTCTAGCCCCTCCCCTTTATATATAAACTCTAAGCTTTAAAATAACTCAATCCCTATCCCATCTATATATAGAGGGGGAGAGGGTTTGGGGGTGGCCTCTCCCCACCCTATATCTATCTATTTCTTTGCCCCCCCTCTCTATATAGATTCTAGTAGATCTATATAGCGGGGCCTCTCCCAAGGCCAAATATCTAGTAGATCTATCTAGGGGGGGTCTCTCCCTCTCTATATAGATGGGGATGGGTATGGGTATGAGGATGGGAAAGATAGGGAGATAGGGGCCAAATAGATATAGAGAGCCCCCCCCCTCTATTTAGATAGGGATAGATAATCTATATAGAGGGGGGGGCCTTCCCATATCCCATCTATATAGAGAGGGGGAGGGGGTGAGGGGTGAGCATAGCCCTCTATATATACATGGGAAAGATAGGAAGATAGGCCCCCCCTCTCTCTATATATAGAGCCCACTAAACTCAACTTTATATGGTTGACATATATAGATTGATTAACTCTATCAATTTAGAGAGGGGTCCCCCCCTCTCTCTATAGGCTATGTGGGATATGGGAATAGATAGGGCTGCCCATCTCTAGACTTTCTATGGAGTGAGTGAATACCCCTCAAGATAGAGTTGGAGGGGGGCCTTTGTATAAACAGGGCCCATTAAATCTATATGGTGGCCTCCCCCCCTCCCCCCCTCTATATAAAAAAAGTTAGATAGAGTTAGAGGGGGCCTCTACTCTATAGAATCTAAATAGAGTTAGATAGAGTTAGAGGGGGGCCTCTACTCTATAGAATATAAATAGAGTTAGATAGATTTAGAGGGGGCCTCTACTCTATAGAATCTAAATAGAGTTAGATAAAGTTAGAGGGGGGGCTCTATATAAATAGGGTTTTTTTGGCCTTTGGCCTCTATATAAACTAAACTAAACAAAACTAAATTAAACTAAACTAAACTAACTCTAATATAGACCAATCCCTATCTATTCTCTCTAGGAGGGCCCCTATCTAATAATCTATAGACATCTCATATGTATATAGTTAGATAGATAGGGGCACTCCCCCTCTAACTAGATATGGGTAGGGCCCCCCTTTGTTTAGATAGGGATAGAGAAATCTATAGAGGGGGCTCTACCCATATATAGTTAGAGGGGGTCAAGGGCCCCCTAATCCTAATAATTAATATCTAGATCTGCCCCCCCCCCTCTATATAGATATGGCTGACCCCCCCTCCAATCTATAGGGCCCTATTGAGATAAATGGCTCTGGGAGGCCGAGGGGGGAGGTAATTTTTGCTCTCGACCCCTCTAGATCTAATCTCTATAGATGGGGATGGGGCTAGATGGGGAGAGGAGCGAGAGGGAACTTTTAGTGCTTGAATAAGCCTATGTCCTTCCTGTGTCGATCCCAGATAGTAGATAGGGGGCTATCTTGCTTGTTTAGATACTCTTTCAAGATCCTAATCCTAAGAAAGTGCTTTCAATTTAGTCTAGCAGAACATGGGTCTCCAAAACCTGATGCCATGGGTTTAAATCCTATAAAGCGTGCTGATCTCATGGGTTTAGATCCTATAGAGTGTGAAGTGAAATAGTTCATGGAGTAGTTCATAAAGGAGTTCATAGAGTAGTTCAAGAAGTAGTTCAAAAAGGAGTTCAGAAAGGAGTTCATCCCCCTGTCTATAGATATGGCTCCCATCATGACTTCACGAGATGAGTAGGAGCCCCTTACCTACTCACTTACTCACCCACTCACTCACCTACTCACCCACCTACCTACTTATGAAATGAAAACCACCTACTTACCCACCTACCCCATATAGATATATAGGCTCCCATAGAGAATAGATATATAGTCTCCCATAAAGGATATATATATAGGCCCCCATAGAGAATAGATATATAGGATCCCATAGAGAATAGATATATAGGCCCCACTTAATCACTGTATGGCTTTGGATTCATGTGATACTTGACCTAATTTTAGATTCCCCAGTTGAGTCACCTAGTGTGCCCCTCACCTTTGGGAGGCACTTACCGTCTATCAAGTGGGCCTCTTTTTACCATTGAGAGGAATAGATATCTTCACGTAGCTTAGTCCATGTGCTATCTCCTAATCACAATCAGTCCACCCCAACCCCAACTAGAACTATGTCTATGGGGTAGGGGCCATATATATAGTGTGTGCGCTCAGAGACATGAGATGAGATGAGTAGCTCCCTATATCTAGATGGGGACTTATGAATGCAGGTAAGCCCTATATATAGAGAGGCCACCCTCTATATATAGATGGCCTTTATATATGGGAGTTTAAAGTTTAGATTTAGTTATAGCTTAGTTTATATAGAGCCCCCCCTCTCTATATATATGGGGAGTTTATTTGGCCCCCCTCTATATAAGCTCAATACATATATATAGAGAGGGGGCCCCTCCCCCCCTCTATATAAACTAAACTTGAAACATATATATATAGAGGGGGCCCCAAGATATGGTTTTTTTGGCCCCTCCCCCCACTTTATATAAATAGAGTTTCTTTGGCCTCTATTCTATATAAATAGAGTTTTTTTGGACTCTCTATAAACTAAACTAAACTCTATATAACTCTAATCTAATCCCATCCCATCCCCATCCCCATCCCCATTTCTATAGAGAGGGAGAGGGGAGAGGGGGGCCACCCTATAGATCAGATCATATTCACTATGATATATATATATATATATATATATATATATATATATATATATATATATATATATATATATATATATATATATATATATGTAGATGGGAGTCCCAAATAGCCATATAGAGAGTAGAGAGGGGGGGTGCTACACTCAAGAGTCTATCCCTAGATAGCCATATAGAGAGTAGAGAGGGGGGATACGCTCAAGAGTCTATCCCTAGATATCCATATAGAGAGTAGAGAGGGGGGGATATGCTCAAGATTTTATCCCCAGATAGCCATATAGAGAGTAGAGAGGGGGGGCTATGCTCAAGAGTCTATCCTATTCACTATGCTCAAGATAAGATAATATTCGCTACGCTCAAGATAAGATAAGATAAGATAATATTCGTTATGCTTAGGATAAGATAAGATAAGATAAGATAATATTCACTACACTCGAGATAAGATATATAGGGAGGGGGAGGCCACCCCAACCCCTCTCTTTATATATGGCCTCACCCTAAGCCCTATATATCTATCTAGGGCATATCTAACTTTATAGGGTTAGGGGTGGCCCCCCTCTCCCTCTCCCTCTCTATAGAAATGGGGATGGGGATGGGATGGGATTAGATTAGAGTTAGATAGAGTTTAGTTTAGTTTATATAGAGGGGGGAGGGGGGATGGGAGAGGGGCCCAAGATAGGGTTTCTTTGGCCCTACCCTCTATATAAAATAAACTAAACTAAACTAAACTAAAATAAAATAAAATAAACTCTATATGGGAGTTAGTTTAAAGTTTAGAGTTTAGAGTTAGTTATAGTTTATATAGATCCCTCCCCTCTATATAAACTTTATCTAACTCTAATCCCATCCCATCCAATCCCATCTATATAGAGAGGGGAGAGGGGAGAGGGGGGCCAACTAGATAGAGTTTTTTTGGCAACCCCAACCATATAAAATGAAGTGGATTGAATGGGCTAAAATCCCCATCCCATTTATATAGAGAGGGAGAGGGAGAGGGAGAGCGAGAGGGGGGGAAAAACCACCCCTAACTATATAGAGTTTTTTTGGAAACTATATATAGTTGGAAACCCCAACTGTATAGAGTTTTTGTGGTAACCTCCAACCATATAAAGTTGAGTGAAGTGCCTCTATATCTATATGGGAGTTAGTTTAAATAGAGAGGGGATAGACTCTATATATAGAGAAGAGAGGCCCCAGCCCTATATATCTATATGGGCCTATCTAATCTATCTATGGCAGATCTATCCCCTTAGATAGATCTAACTCAAATAAATATATAGGGCTTGGGGGGGCTCCCCCCTCTCTTTAGGGGATCTGATCTACTCTATAGATTGGGGCTAGATAGATATATATAGGGTGGGTGGAGGGTCTAATCGAGCCCTATAGATACATATGTCCCTCAATCTCCTCGACCTTCAGGTCAAGTGCCTAAAGGCCTGCCCCATATCATATATAAATAGGGGGTCACCATATTTAGTTTAGATATAGGGTGCCCCATATCTTGATAGGAGGCCCTCTCCTTATGGCTGACTAGTCCTGTTGCACCCTCCCTTGGATATGATGAGAAGGTTTCCCCACTTTGTTCATCACAGGATGGCCACTCCCAATCAAACTTGTGACTCGATATCTTTCTCCCCCATTCCCAGATAGATCTAGTGATCGAACATGCATTCAAATTCTCTAGTTATCAAATAGAACATTAAGAAGGAGTGATTCTAGTGGGATGGGTGTGAGTATATACAAACTATCCCTCCAAACTAAACTAAAGAGAGAGATCGGGAATAGGGGGTCCTTTAATCTAATCTATCTATCAATCTGCATTGTGTCATCTCATCTTTATGATAGGGCTAGGAGAAAACAGATCTCCCCTTATAGATTCTATATATATGGGGGGCATCGATCTAAATCTCTATGGTCTGAATGACGTCATAACACAACTAGGCCCATGTACATGCATGATAGTACCATCAATGTGATAAATAAAATAAAGTAGTGTATGTATTAATATAAGTGGGTGGGGATTGGAATGTTATTCATATATGATAGATCATTCCCATGGAAATCACAAGAATTAGAAAGAATCAAAAATGGTGGGCACAACCTAGAGATGTGGCACCTCCCTAAGAATTCATGAGCCCATGGGAAATAAGCAGCAGGTCTCTGCCCAAGACCATTCAGTGTGGCCTGATCCAGTGGAATGAGTGTCTTTAGCCCCTATGAACATCTCCCTTAAATGCCTTAGAGAGGGCATCTCTAACCAAGAGTGGTGGGTGTCTACTCCGGCCTTTCCTGGCTCAGATCTAATCACATTATTCTAGGAGTTTAAGGCCACTGGATGGAAGGAGAACATGTGATGTTGGGTTGGGGTTTGGTCCACCAACTAGTTGCTCCTATGGTTTTAATACTGGGGAACCACCCATTGTAATTATACCTTCAGATTACCCCTCTAAGGAGATTCATTTCACCCCCCAATCTAAACTAAATTGATGCCATACTATCATTTAGATGGCCTTCTGCACATAGGGGATAAGGACATAACCCATCCTATGTGGCGAGTTTGGGAGGGGAATTAGAAGTAGAGAGATTCCTTCCCTGAGGAGTAGAGATAATCCTTCCCTGGCATAGATAGGGGGCCTCGATCAAATTTATAGATTGAGGGCCCTATCTATCTATCTATCTATCTATATGGGGTGAGCGTATATGGCACTCGACCCCCCTCTCTAATCCCCATTAAACCCAACTCTATATGGCTTGGACCTATTAAACTCAACTCAACTCAACTCAACTTAGATGGCCTGGGGCCTGGCCCCATTAAACTCAACTTAGATGGCCTAGGGCCTAGCCCCATTAAACTCAACTCTGGCTATCTATGGGGTGGGGACCCCTATCTATCACTATGTCTCTCTATATTGTGGGGGTGAGCATAGTGAACTCTATATCTAAACTAATAGAATATATATCTATGGGGTGCCCCCATAGACATAGTGACTCTATATTGAGCCCCCTATATATAGATAACTCTAGACTGGCCTCCCCCTCCCTCTAAGCCCTATATATCCCATATAGAATCTATCTATATATAGAGGGGAGGGGAGGGGAGGGGAGGGGGGCTTATCTAATCTATATATGGTAGATCCCCATCTATATAGAGAGAGGGAAGGGGAGCCCCCCTAGATAGATCTAACCCAGATAGAGATATAGGGTTGGGGCCCTCTATCTAAACTAAACACTATGTCTATGGATATGGATTGGGGGTCGAGGCACCCAAATAATAGATAGGTGACCCTATCTATATATATGGGAGGATGAGCCATATATAGATAGGATAGGGCCCCTAACCTAAAGCCATATATCTAGAGGTAGAGGCCAGTCTAGAGTTATCTCTATATATAGGGGGCTTCCCATATAGAGAGAGGGGGGGTTGAGTGCCTGTATATAGATAAGGATAGGGGCCCCTATCTATTTGGGTTAGGGCCCCTATCTTATCTATATATGGGGCCCATATATGGATAAAGGCCCAACAAAGGAGGTTCCCTTGTGCCGACATCCCCCCTCTATATAGATATGGGTATTTGTTATGCCCCCTATATATATATGGGATAAGATCCCTAGATAGCCATATAGAGAGAGGGGGGGCTACGCTCAAGATAAGATCATATTCACTACTCCATCTATATATATGGGATAAGAGTCTATAATATTCACTACTCCATCTATATATATGGGATAAGATATATATAGGGAGGGGGGTTTAAATCTATAGGGCATAGGGGGTTCTCTTCTCTCAAGAGGGAGAGGCCCCCCTATCTAGACTCAAATCCCCCCTCTTTATGGCCCCATTAAACTCAACTCCCATATATATATAGAGGGATATGGCTTAGGGGCCCCCCTCTATTTAGATAGGGACTCAACCCTACCCCATTAAACTCAACTCAACTCAACTCCCATATATATATAGAGGCCATATATATATATATATATATATATATATATATATATATATATATATATATAGAGAGAGAGAGAGAGAGGCCAAATATATATAGAGGGAACTCTACTTATATGGCATGGGGGCCCCCCTCTGTTTAGATATGGACTCAACCCTACCCCATTAAACTCAACTCTATATGGCTATATATGGGGTCCAAAAAAATAGACCGTGCCAAAAAAATATAGACTGTGGGGGTGCCATATTATGCCAACTATATACTGCACTCCCTCATCTATATAGTAGATCTATATAGGGGGGTCAGAGATATATAGGGCTATTTAGGGAGGGGGTGGGTCCCCTATATATAGATATGGCAATGGGAGAGGGCCCCCTATCTCCTTATCTCTGGTCTATCTTTTTTTGTCACCCCTATAGATCTATATGGCTATTAGATAATGGATATGGTGGCACCCCATATATAAATGTAAATGTAAATGAGAGAGGGGGGCATAGTCTAGAGTTATCTATATAAGATAAGATCTATAGGGAGGGCCAAAGAAACTCCCCATATATAGAGAGAGGGGGTGCCAATGCCAACTATATCTATAGACTGGGCTGCCCCTATCTATATAGGCCAATGGTCCTAGATCTAGTTGGGGTCTATCAGGTGCCCACCCAAATCTGATCTCTATAGATGGGGATGGGACCATGCCATCACTCTAGCCCTCCACCAATAGCCTCCACTATAGACTCTATAGAGTATAACTCCCCCTTCCCCCCTCTATATAGAACTCTATCTATCCCTATCCCTATCCCTATCCCTAAGATAGAGATAGAGTTTCATTGGCATTGGCATTGGGTCTAGATTCAATTTAGATATGGGGTGGGGGGCATTGGCAATTGTAGAGGTGGGAAATGGCCCTATATATTCCCTATCTATAGTGGATAGAGGATTCTCTTCTCTTATAGGGTGTAGGGGGCTGACCCCTATCTATATCCAGCATGCATTTCTCCCTATATGGTGATGGCCTCCACTATAGAGTAGATAGCTAGATAAGTGGATATAGGTGGGGAGGCTCCCCTCTCTATTCTCTCTATGGGGAGAATTCTCTCAACTATATAATTGGGGGTGAGGGGGCTCCACTAGATAGGCTGCCATAGATAGATAGATATCTGGAGAGGGGGAAGGTCCCTATATCTCTATATGGCAATGAGAGATGATCCCTCGACCTCCAATATCTATCTAATATAAGGGTTGGTCGAGTAACTTGATTACCCCTATATTAGATTATATTCTATTAGATAGATATTGTAGGTCATTCATTTATGTGCTTAGCCAAATAGATTCTCCTCAGCCCCCCCTCTATCCCCATATGGATAGAATAGAGGGGGGCTGAGGAGAATCTATCTAGGGGAGTGACTATATATAGTCTATAGTTAGCACCCTATCTATATAGATATGGTGATGGCCCTAGGTAGATAGGATAGAGAAGAGAGTTGGGAGAGGAGCGAGCCCTATATATCTATATCACTATCTATATCTATATCACTATCTATATCTATCTCACTATCTATATTTATCTGGGGCTAGATAGTGGTGGGGTGCTTGACTACGAAGGGAGATCATTCTCTGGGATGGGAATAACATCGATAGTTGTCTAGTCATATCCAAACAATAATATTCCAAAGGAAAATGTGCCTGAAATCAAATATTTCAAGCCAACTTCCATGGGGAATTTAGAGTTCCTTTTTGATGCTACGATCACATAAGAACATAGACTTTGAGGCTCAATAGCTAAATACATAGCGATTAGATCATAAGCCGAGATCATGAAGAGCATACTACTAGTAGGAAGTGAGGTTGAGACAATGAGTTTAGAAGCATGGAACCTATCTTGTTTGAAATAATCAAATCACATCAGGATGGTACCATCCATACTTAATGGAAGAAAGATTTTGTGGTTGTAGACACCGAAATCATGTCGACTCCCCTGGTCATTCCTTGTCTTATTCTTCTTTGCCTATTTAACCCTTGTCGATCACTTGTTCCACCAACCTTGACCCTGGCAGCATGTAAAAATGAGCACAGAGCTAAAGCTAGACTCTATCCCCATTATGCATCTGCCGATGACGGTCTTTACCCGGCCAATGTCGCCGACGTCGGTCACATATCGGCCGACGTCGGCAATCCTGTCGACGTCGGTCACCTTCCCGTTATCCGTTATCAATTATCATTCGGTTTCCCGAAATGGTTGACGAACCGTCTCTGGAACCATCTCTCGCCTTCATCAACCTCCGCCAACCATTCGAAAGGCGATCCCGAACGCTATTCGAAACGCTGATCAATAGAACCCCGAGCAATCATCAACCTGCGAACTCCGACATCAACACTCTCACGATCAACACTCTCGGCATCAACCAACCTGCATTCAATCCGGCACTGCATAAACAACTCCAACTATGGCTTTCATCGCGTCTTCTGGCAGGTAAGTATTTATTCTATTTATTTTATTTCTTCCTTGGTTATTCTTTATCAGTTCTGTCATCCCGATTCTTCAAACCCCCAGACTCTGTTCAGACCTCGTCCCGACCTTGCCCAGACCCTATCCCGACTCTCTCAGACCTTGTCCAGACCCTGTCCCGACTCTCTCAGACCTTGCCCAGACCCTGTCCTGACTCTCTCAGACCTTGCCCAAACCCTGTCCCGACTCTCTCAGACCTTGCCCAGACCCTGTCCCGACTCTCTCAGAACCTGTCCCGACCCTGTTTAGACTTTTCCAGAACCTGCCCCTACCGACGCCGGTCACTACCCCGACCGACGACGGCACCTTAACCGACGTCGGCACCTTTCCTAACCGACACTGGCACCACAGAGATCGACGCCGGTGACTGTGCAGAACAGTGCTGCATATCAGGTATGCTCTTTATTTTCTGTCATTTATTTCTGTCATTATTATCTACTTTCGTCCAATATTCTGCTTTTTTATCAGTGGGTTGATATCCTTCTAGGAAGTCTTCGTACTTCTGGGATCGGGCGTTCGCATGACAGCCCACCATATCTTTGACTAACGTTTTTCCGTGTTTTAGCTTTTTCTTCGCAGGTGTCATTCCTCCACAGCAAACGAGGAGAATCTTCCAACGTCTGATTTCGGTGCACATGACTTTATCAGGTACTTCTAGCCTTGACCATTTCCTTAGTTTCTTTATTCTTCTTTTGAATGTAGAAAGCAATTTTGCATAGAAACAGTGGTAATATGTAAAATCATCTTTCCTAAAGAAATTATTCTAGAAGAAATGGGCAATAGTTAGGAGAGGTGCACCAACTGCAAGCAATAGTATGGTGATTAAAACACTAGGTGATCCAAGCCAACCCACATTACTTGCTAATGATGGATAATCATATTTATTAGAGGTACTAAATATAGCTCCATGAATGGGCAAAATGAAAGTTGCGTTAATGGGAGAGATCTCTAGGAAAATCGCTAGAGAAGGATTGAACATGTGAAGGAAGGTCAGGGATTTAGAGAAATTCTTATTTCATCTCCTGATCAGTTGTTGTGGCATAGCACTACCACTACACTAAGTTACTAAACTAAAGCATGACTGAACTAGAGCATTACTGAACTAAGGTAGTAGGGAAGGAAGGGGTCCTATGGCATTGGAACCTGAGATATGGTTGTGGTCTTCTCTTCTCACTATCTTTATACATGTGATCACATCTACTACATGCATAACATGTGCTACTCTCTTTCATATGCTACTCTATCTTTCTTGAACCACATGCAATAGTGCAATTAGACCCATAACTAGCAGACCATACCATAACTGATAGACCATACCATAACCAGCTTTCCCAAAAGCAAGTTTTTTAGTTCATCCATTCTTGAGGCATAGACTTTAAGTCATCTACGCTTCAGTCTAGGCTTCGAGTTTGAATAACATAGTACCATTAGTGAGTGGGTATCACCCCACGACCACCTCCAACATCTCAATTTCTCATTGGTTCCTACTCCATAACATGGATCTAATGAATAAGGAAACTCGATTAATTCCCCCCCATTCATTCTCACCTAGAGAACACAACCACCTATGAGATCAACTCGAGGTTAGGTTAGCCAAGGGCCCCTATCTAATCCCCATTAAACTCTATATGGCTATCTATGGGGTACTCAACTGACAAGTTGAGGTTCTACCTCTCTCAATGAAGCAGGGGGGCCAGATAGATATATAGGGCTCTCAGAGAGGAGGATGAGGATCCAAAGGTCCTAGTCCTAAAGGCACTCGATAGATCGAAGGCCCCTATCTATCTATTTATCTATGGGGCACCCTATATCTAAATATGGTGACCCCTAGATAGAGTTGGGTCATTTATGCACTTAGCCTTGCCTATTGATATAGATGGGGAGGCCAAGGTATTCCCTCTCCCTCAGCCTCCCCATATATATCAATAGGGGTCGGTGCGAGGGGCCCCCTATCCCTAGATAGTGGTGGGGCTAGGGCCCTTAGCCTCCCAAGAGAATAATAGATAAGATAGAGGCTATCATCCATATCTATGATCCAATCCTAATCCAATCTATATAGGGAGGGCTCCCCCTCCCCCTAGATAGATCCGATCTAACCCAAATAGATATATAGGGCTTGGGCCAAGGAAACTCCATATAGAGAGGGGGCCCCAATATAGAGTAGATCTATCTAGAGGGCCAAGCCCTATCTATTTAGGCCTATCTAATCTCTATATGTTATATCTATATATGGGGGAGCCCCCCCAAGCCCTATATATCTATCTGGGTTATATTTATCTAAGGCTAGATAGATATAGATATAGATCTGCCATATAGAGATTAGATAGGCCCAGATAGATACGGCTGCCCCTATATATATATATATATATATATATATATATATATATATATATATATATATATAGTTTCTATCGCTAATTCGCTTTTCAGATTCAAAAGATGAATAAAGAAACTAAGGAAATGGACAAGGCTAGAAGTACCTGGATATAGACTGCGCACCGTAATCTAGACGTTTGTGAGCACTCCTCTTTGGCTGTGAAGGAATGACACCTGCAAAGAAGAAAACTTGGACAAGAAAATGTTAGATGGATAGATGGTGGGTTGCCAAGCGAAAGCTTGTTCCCAGAAGTATGAGAACTTCCTTAAGGGAGGTCAACCCACTATTTTGATAAAAGATAAATGACTGATAAATGACAGAATGCTAAAATAGACTAAAATGATAGCAAACTGAAAGAGAAAAGAAAGCAAAGGCTTACCTGGAAGAAGCTGTTGATCTGGTTGCAGTCACCGGCGTCGGTGGTTTCTACCGGCGTCGGTTGTCAAAGGTGCCGACGTCGGTTAGGCTGTCGACGTCAGTGGAGGAAGTGACCGGCGTCGGTCGGGGAAGTGGGCTTAGATGGGATTTAGCCAGGGTCTGGTCGAGTCTGGACAGAGTCTAGTCTGGGCTTGGTCTGTGGATGGGTCTGTGGACGTACAAAATGGTCTGGGAGAGTCTGGTCTTTAGTTGAAGGTCTGTGCAGAGGTCTAGGATAATGGACAAAATGTCAAAAAAGGATAGAGAGATAAAGGAGGCCAATCAGGGAGATAGGAATCCGAATCTGCCTGGTTTGGTTAGCAGTCTAGGTTGGGGAAAAGAAGGGCTGAATCTAGTTTAAAAGCAGATAACTAGAAAGCATAATGAAAACACAAACAGAGTACTTACTTGTGCCCTGCTGAAGAAAATGGTGTAGGTTGGTGTCCTGTTGCTGGTGATGCCAGATGTGAAGACCTGTTGCTGATGGAGAATCCCTGTTGTTCACTTGCAGAAGTTTGTTGTGTACCTGAGGGAGAGAGTCAGATTGATTGGCTAAGAGGTCAAGTGAAAGGACAGATATAAGGGCCTGATGCAGAGATTGAAGAGTCGGGATGCCAGAGAGAGAGTCGCAGAGAGCGAAGAGAGGGAGATAACAGTGAAGAAGTTGTTATGAAAGGTGCCGACGCCGGCAATATCGCCGACGTCGATCGATGGTTGACCGACGTCGGTGGCTAAAATGCTGGAGAAAGGCTAAAAATAGCCTTTCATCCGTTTCCCAACCGCCGGGTCAAATGAATGCGAGGATGAAACGGTCAACGGGGGTTAAATGAGCGAGAAGAGAGGTTGGAATGGGAGTCTTAGGCATTAAATGGCCATGTGGGGAATGAAGGGGATCCAAGGAGGGTATCCTAGGGTGGTGAGGTGGCAAGGAGAGGGAAAATGAACAAGGGTTAGACACTTTTTAGGTGTCTACATTTGCCCCTTTTTGTCTTGTTGGTTGTTCTAGACGAACTGCAAGACAAAAACAGGAGGTGGTTGCCCCAGGTGAGGGATGATGTGGATTGCCCCGAAGTATGGATGAGGTATTCCCCTCAAAGCGGGAGTCGAGGGAAGGAAACCTGGAATCAGGTGCTGATTTGATAAAAGATGGATGAGAAAGATGAAAAGTGAGTGAAAACGCTGCAAAAGTCATGATTGCGCGTATGCCACTTCACGGGATGATTGGGTCAAATTCTCACATGTCGAGGGTCAGGGAGTGCCAAAATTGAAGTAACCGGGCCCCAGCATTTAGTCATCTGCTGATCGGGTCACTCAATCTAAGCTGAAGCTCCAAATGGTCATCGTGTTCCAGGTATCCCAGGCTCAGGAAGTGCTCCCAAAAAACATGAAAATGCCACAAGTAGTAGGGATCAACTGGCTTGCGATCCTATACTTGCGAAGGGTCAAAAATAGTCTAACCTCAGAAGATGTGGTATCTGAGTGTTGCCTACAAAGCTCTGGTCATAGGGCCTCAGACCAATGTAGTTTGGGTAAAAGGTCTGATTGATCAATGATTGGATGTGGTCAAGTGTCAAAATGATGAGGGTAAGATGAGGATAAGATGATGCTACAGATGGTGTATTCTGTAGAATTGGTCGAGAGGCTTTCATCCCTAGCAAGTTTCCATAGTCGTGGTGAATGTATGCTAGAAATGAATGGAGGTCTATTTATGCTTCAGCAAGTATTGGTTTATGCTTAACATAAATTGGGTCTGGTCGATAGTTTCCATGTGTATTGGTGTCCATAGAAACTATGTGAAATGGACGAGGATGATGTCTGATGCCTTGAGGATGACAAATAGCTTGGTTTGAGTCGACAATTGATGTGGTTAAATGTGACCAAAGTGAAGAGAAGAAGTGAAAGGCGAATCGCTCTTTCATTGACAAGGACCAGAAAGGAAGCATAGATAGGGGTTATTAGAACCAAAGCCCCGTTCATGCATTACATCGTTGACCAGTGTGGTGTTAGAGCGGTAATCGAATCACTTTGACATTAAAGTGAGCTTGAAGTCCCTTGAGTAGGTAATAGGAGGAGGATAGGGTAACCCAGTTTAAGAGCAGGAATAACCTTGCCCCTTTTTATAGGAGACCCTGAGACAACTACAAGCCAAGTCCATGACTCTTTTTTTTTTTTTTTTTTTTTTTGGGCAGGCTGATCGATGCGGGAAGCCTACATTGAGATGTCATTTGATTTATGGTCATGTTGCGAAGCTGATCAATGCGGAAAGCTTCTAAGAAAAGTTGTTGTTTGTAGCAAGGTTTAGTCATAGCCATCCTTCGAGGGAGTGGTCTATATTTTTGCTTGATAATGTTTGAATAGCTGTCCTTCGAGGGATCAGTCTATTAGCTACAGCAATGATAGTACAGCTGTCCTTCGAGGGAGCAGTCTGTCTTTTTGATTTGATTTTGTGACCTTGGATTATGTTTTGACATCTTGATTTTTGGGATTTTTTTGATTTTGAGTCACGGACAAGACTGTAGAAGTTCAGGGACTCCCTTTTATTAGGACAAAGCATCCATGCATCATAAAAGGGTTGTAGAGGACTTGTTAAAGGGAAATAAGGTTGAAAGGAATGAGGATTAGGAGGATGAGGATTGCTCAAGGGATGAGCTCAAGTAAAACGTCAAGTGATCGAGCACTCGACTAATAGAAGAATGGTCGAAGATGCAAGACATAAAAAGGGGTTCAAGGTCTAATAAGTCCCTGGGCCATGCTTGTATGTTATGATAAGGTCCAAGTCAATTAGGGGCAACTTGCCCCAATTTGCTTCTTCCGAGATTGGTCAGGTGTTGATTGATGGATGTGAAGTTAGTTGACATTGTCGTTGGTTGGTTGAAAAAGGTTGAATGTTTGGTCGAGAGGTCTGGTTGATTGATATTTGGTTGAAGTTGGGTTGAGATTAGTTGAATAATTGGTCAGGGGTTGGGTCGATGGACACTTGGTCGAGAAAATGAGTGATTGATATGTGGTAGAGACTGGGTTGAAAAGTTGGTCGAGGTTTGGATGAAGGATGAATTCCCCCAGCGGGTAGGGAGAATGTTTGAAAGATTGGTTAAGGTCGGTTGATGTTTAGTGGTCAGATGGATGGTATTAATGTCGAATAAGGGGGTCAAAGGTGGCAAAGGGACCACAGTCTGGCGTGGAGATCTTGATTTAGGTGATGAGGTTAGAGAGGCATGAGTCGGGGTTGATGTTTTGTCAAAGAGGTGGTCAAGAGGATCCTTGGTGAGAAGGGAATCCTTTTTTCGGTGTTGACGAGTGACAGCTTTGAGAGCACAACAATGCTTAGTGTCATGTCCCAGAGTGTGGTGATAGTGGCAGAATTTAGAGTTGTCGAACCAAGAGGGTTTTGATCCGAGAGGTGATGGGTGAGGCGGTGTTGAAGGTTTGTTGATAACGTGGTTGAAAAGAGAGGTGTCATTCTCCAAACATCGGCGAATGGCAACCTTGAGGGCACAACAATATTATGTGTCGTGTCTAGGCATGCGATGATACGCACAAATGCAAGTGTGGTCAAACCAAGGTGGTTTAGGTCTGAGAGATTGATATTGTCTAAGAGGCGGGAGGTCGATACGAGATGACTGCAACAATTGCCGTAAGAGCAAGGCATATGAACCTGCTAACGGGTCGGGATGTCTTATTGCAGTGAGGGTTGGTGACGTTGGTTTGGGAGGCGAAAGAGGCATAGGTCGAGGGTTTGGAGGAGATGTATGTCTGATGGGTTGAGAGAGTAATGGAGGTGACTTGCCTCTGTAAAGGATGGGAGTGGGAAGCACCTTTATTAAAGTGGACGGATGCGGGCCCAAGATTGAAGGTAATGACGAAGGTGGAGGAGGAGTTCTACGGTGAGGTCTAGTAGTTTTTGTGTGTTTGGGTCGAGGGCCACTATTGTGTGGGGCGAGGTTAGATGTAGGTTTGGGTTTGGATGTGGATGGAGGTGAGTGAGATGTAGAAATCTCATGCAAATGGCAAGAGGAAACCGTGACTGAGTCTTCCTCGGTTAAAATGGGTGGAGAGACTGGTTCTTCTCTTGGTGGAGAAGAAATAAGAGAGGGCGGCTTCCCAAGTGGGCAGAGGGCATGGATAATCGTGCCTTCTACTTGTAGTTGAGGAGTAGGCAAGTTAGGGTCTTCAGATGAAGGTGGGCTTAATGGTGTTGATGTGGTCAAAGCGTCTTCCAATACAAGAGAGGTAGATGGAGGACTAGTAGGAGAAGAAGGTTCTTCATCCTTTAATGGAAGAGGTTGGTCAAGGACAAGAGGCAAGATAGTGATAATCGTGCGAATGTCATGGTCTTGAGGGTCATTGGTCGAAGTTTGGACGTTGTTTTGAGTAGGCGGATGATTCGGAAATGGTTTTTTGAAAATGTCGATGTTTTGATTGGGAGGGGCGTTCGGGTTATCTAAAATAAGATCCCCCTTATCGATCATGTTTTGGATGATGTTTTTGAAGGTTCGGCAGTTGTCGATGTCATGGCCTTGGACGCGATGAAAGGGACAGAAGTCGGCCTCCCTATACCATGGAGGGATGGATTTTGAAGGGTCAAATTGAGGTGGTCAGATTGGAGGGAGATTGAGGACCCCCTGCTTGAGTAGTTTTTCCAAAACGAAAGCGTATGGTTCTCCAAGTGGAGTGTAAGAACGCTGAATGTACCGTTGTTGAAATTGTTTGGTGATGCTTGGAGATGTTAAAGTTTGAGAATAATTAGTTGACGTCGATGATGGTGATCTAATGACCACAGTATTGGCCACTCCTTTGGATTCAGAATTGGCAGAAGAAGAAGGTCTGGAAGAAGAATGGCCATTGGTTTTTGCATTGGTATTACGCAATTTGACCTTATCTTCTTCAAGGGCGCGGAGTTCAAGCTTTCGAGCCATGATGAAAGCTTCGTCAAAAGTGTGGAACGTCTGAATCTGCAAAGTAGAAGAGATGTGTCTGGCACATGCTCGAGAGAAGAGCTCGATGAGCTCAGGTTGAGGCAAAGAGAAGGAGAGCTGGTTGATCAAGCCCCTCCAACGAGCGACAAAATCGACTACAGATTCGTCATCAAATTGCCTGATGGAGTAAAGGTCTGTGATTGAGACTTGTTTGGTGATGTTGATTGAGAAATGGTCAAGAAATAGTTGGGCGAGTTGAATGAATGAAAAGATAGAGTGTCTGGCAAGGGAACTATACCAGTCAAGGGCTGGGCCAGAAAGCGACATAGGGAACGTGCGTAAAAGCAACGCATCATCATGGGTGATAAGGTAACAGGCATGTCTAAATGCCCGTAGATGTTGTTGTGGGTCTTCCTTACTCTGAAAGTGAGTGAATTTAGGAAGCTCCCAATGGTTAGGGTATGGTCGAATAGGGACGGAAGGATGGATGGGCTCATTGCAAATTTGCTCATATGACAAAGTATTACTTGAACCGAAAATGGAGGCTTCGAGACTGGACATTTTATCCATCAGCATCTTGATAAGATCTGCTGACGGATTGGCGGGTTGAGTGCCCCCTAGGTTGTAAGGCGCTTGGAAGAGGCTAGAGAAGGTGTGCGACATAGTCAGTTGTACAATGTACGGATGACTAGTCAGAGGGGCAGAAGTGGAGGCTAAAGGTGGTTGCGTTATGAAGGTCGAAGGTATAAGTTGACTGGACACTGCCAAAGGTGGTTGAATGGCGGCACTGGTAGAAAGATAGGTTGGCACTCCTACATTTGTGGGTGCAAGAGTATGAGGGGTCGAGACAATCAAGTTCTGATATGATGTAGAACTCGGTTGAATTGCAGGTGGTTGAGGGGGTAATGGAACCCCGATGGAGGTCAATCTAAAAATAGACGGGGAGGCCAAACTTTGCGTATTTGCCATGGTTGGGTTAATAGTTGAGGCAAAAGGCTGAGTCATAAAAGGTTGGGTGGCGAATGGTGTGGATGTCATCGCCACGTCACCCGAAAGGTTTCGTGTTGGGTTTCTCACGAGATAGTTTTGGAGGGCTGCGGTATTGAGGTCCAAGAATCTCTCGAAATCTTGGTCCCCTTTAGGGATGATGGGAATTTGAGTCGGGGTCGGGGTCGGGGTCGGTCCTGTAGGAGTTCTTTCAGTCTCTGAGTGGAACTCCATGATAGGACTGGTTAGGGACGGGGTAGACGGAAGCGGTTGTTGGCTAAAGTGGTTAAGAAGAGAGTCCTGGTTCCAGAAACTGTGTTCTTGCAGTCTCAAAAAACTAGAATGTGGTTTTTGACAGAGAAGGGACAGGTTTTAGGCTGCTGGTTTTGAAGAAAAAGGACGGTGACAGAGACCGATGTCGGTTGAAAAACTGATGTCGGTAAGGAAGATAGCCGACGTCGGTCAGATAACCGATGCCGGTAAGAGAGGAAAGCTGACGTCGATGACAGAACCGATGCCGGTGACTGTGTTTTCCAGAGAATAAAAGGATTTTAAGATTCTTTGGAAAAACAATGAAGAAAGCGTCCTCACTCACTCAAACAAACAGATGAGAAGAGAAAAACAGAGAGAGACAGACAAGTCTAAGCGATAAATCCTAGAAATTAACCTTAAAATCTTGTGGCTTATGCCTTAGATGAATGTTTAGGGAGATTGGCTGTAAGAAAGGTCCTAGAAGAGGTAGTCTAGAGCTGGTTTCGGGTCTTGTTTTAGGTGCTCAAAAAAATCTGTGTTAGGGTCTGGTACGTGGCCTGGTGCTAAGGAGCAAGCTCCCCTCACTTCACGATTCCAGTGGTTAGCTGGTCTCACTTAGCCAAGATATACCTCGCCTAGAGTTTATCCTCTGCCAGAGAATGGAGTGGGCTTCCCCCTTGGTGATGAAATCCAAGTAGGGTCATCGGGACGGGTAATGTATCCGCTGGGGGATGAAATCCTAGTGGGGCCTTGTCTCAAGTAAGTTTTATGTTCGTTTTAGTGCATGTGGTCAGGTAGTGTAGCATCAAGTGTCTACGATTTATTCAATATGCGTTTAAGTTACTAGATGTGTACTAAGAAGATGCAAGCACAAGCAGAAATGAATGCAAAGTGTTTTAATGCCCAAGTCGAAATGTGATGTTTGTTATGAAGACA
Organism: Torreya grandis; assembly: GCA_037957365.1. NCBI lineage: Eukaryota > Viridiplantae > Streptophyta > Pinopsida > Cupressales > Taxaceae > Torreya > Torreya grandis. The sequence continues at coordinate 599,263 of JARHVA010007700.1, read as the reverse complement.
AGTTTGAGAAAGGGTTGAGAGTATGATGTTTAGAGTAGTCTAGAATGTGCAAGAAAGAAAAGAAGGATTCCTTTTTAAATTCCTACTTATAGTGTCATTGAGAAGAAAAGAAGGAGGAGGAAAGGTAAGAACCTAATGCTCCTAAATGAATGAAGAAGAAAAGGAACCCAGGAGGAACCTAGTGTCCTACCGGGCGTGCCAAAATGTTTCTATCGCTAATTCGCTTTTCTGATTCAAAAGATGAATAAAGAAACTAAGGAAATGGAAAAGGCTAGAAGTACCTGGATATAGACTACACACCGTAATCCAGATGTTTGTGAGCACTCCTCTTTGGCTGTGGAGGAATGACACCTACAAAGAAGAAAACTTGGACAAGAAAATGTTAGATGGATAGATGGTGGGTTGCCAAGCGAAAGCTTGTTCCCAGAAGTATGAGAACTTCCTTAAGGGAGGTCAACCCACTATTTTGATAAAAGATAAATGACTGATAAATGACAGAATGCTAAAATAGACTGAAATGATAGCAAACTGAAAGAGAAAAGAAAGCAAAGGCTTACCTGGAAGAAGTTGTCAGTCTGGTTGCAGTCGTCGGCGTCGGTGGTTTCTACCGGCATCGGTTGTCAAAGGTGCCGATGTCGGTTAGGCTGCCGACGTCGGTGGAGGAAGTGACCGGCGTCGGTCGGGGCAGTGGGCTTGGACAGGATTTAGGCAGGGTCTGGTCGAGTCTGGATAGAGTCTGGTCTGGGCTTGGTCTGTGGACGGGTCTGTGGACGTACAAAATGGTCTGGGAGAGTCTGGTCTTTAGTTGAAGGTCTGTGCAGAGGTCTAGGATAATGGACAAAATGTCGAAAAAGGACAGAGAGATAAAGGAGGCCAATTAGGGAGATAGGAATTCGGGTATACCTAGTTTGGTTAGCAGTCTAGGTTGGGGAAAAGAAGGGCTGAATCTAGTTTAAAAGCAGATAACTAGAAAGCATAATGAAAACACAAACAGAGTACTTACTTATGCCCTGCTGAAGAAAATGGTGTAGGTTGGTGTCCTGTTGCTGGTGATGCCGGATGTGAAGACCTGTTGCTGATGGAGAATCCCTGTTGTTCACTTGCAGAAGCTTGCTGTGTACCTGAGGGAGAGAGTCAGATTGATTGGCCGAGAGGTCAAGTGAAAGGATGGATACAAGGGCCTGATGCAGAGATTGAAGAGTCGGGATGCCAGAGAGAGAGTCGCAGAAGGGAATCCTTGGTGAGAAGGGAATCCTTTTTCCGGTGTTGACGAGTGACAGCTTTGAGAGCACAACAATGCTTAGTGTCATGTCTCAGTGTGTGGTGATAGTGGCAGAATTTAGAGTTGTCGAACCAAGAGGGTTTTGATCCGAGAGGTGATGGGTGAGGCGGTGTTGAAGGTTTGTTGATAACGTGGTTGAAAAGAGAGGTGTCATTCTCCAAACATCGGCGAATGGCAATCTTGAGGGCACAACAATGTTCCGTGTCGTGTCCAGGCGTGCGATGATACACACAAATGCAAGTGTGGTCGAACCAAGGTGGTTTAGGTCTGAGAGATTGATATTGTCTAAGAGGTGGGAGGTCGATACGAGATGACTGCAACAATTGCCGTAAGAGCAAGGCATATGAACCTACTAACGGGTCGGGATGTCTTATTGCAGTGAGGGTTGGTGACGTTGGTTTGGGAGGCGAAAGAGGCATAGGTCAAGGGTTTGGAGGAGATGTATGTCTGATGGGTTGAGAGAGTAATGGAAGCAACTTGCCTCTGTGAAGGATGGGAGTGGGAAGCACTCCTATTAAAGTGGACGGATGCGGGCCCAAGATTGAAGGTAATGACGAAGGTGGAGGAGGAGTTCTCCAGTGAGGTCTAGTAGTTTTTGTGTGTTTGGGTCGAGGGCCACTATTGTGTGGGGCGAGGTTAGATGTAGGTTTGGGTTTGGATGTGGATGGAGGTGAGTGAGATGTAGAAATCTCATGCAAAGGGCAAGAGGAAACCGTGACTGAGTCTTCCTCGGTTAAAATGGGTGGAGAGACTGGTTCTTCTCTTGGTGGAGAAGAAATAAGAGAGGGCGGCTCCCCAAGTGGGCAGAGGGCATGGATAATCGTGCCTTCTACTTGTAGTTGAGGAGTAGGCAAGGTAGGGTCTTCAGATGAAGGTGGGCTTAATGGCATTGATGTGGTCAAAGCGTCTTCCAATACAAGATAGGTAGATGGAGGACTAGTAGGAGAAGAAGGTTCTTCATCCTTTAATGGAAGAGGTTGGTCAAGGACAAGAGGCAAGATAGTGCTAATCGTGCAAATGTCATGGTCTTGAGGGTCATTGGTTGAAGTCTGGACGTTGTTTTGAGTAGGCGATGATTCGGAAATGGTTGTTTGAAAATGTCAATGTTTTGATTGGGAGGGGCGTTCGGGTTATCTAAAATAAGATTCCCCTTGTCGATCATGTTTTGGACGATGTTTTTGAAGGTTCGGCAGTTGTCGATGTCATGGCCTTGGACGCGATGAAAGGGACAGAAGTCGGCCTCCCTATACCATGGAGGGATGGCTTTTGAAGGGTCAAATTGAGGTGGTCGGATTGGAGGGAGATTGAGGACCCCCTGCTTGAGTAGTTTTTCCAAAACAGAAGCGTATGGTTCTCCAAGTGGAGTGTAAGAACGCTGAATGTACCGTTGTTGGAATTGTTTGGTGATGCTTGGAGATGTTGAAGTTTGAGAATAATTAGTTGACGTCGATGATGGTGATCTAATGACCACAGTATTGGCCACTCCTTTGGATTCGGAATTGGCAGAAGAAGAAGGTCTGGAAGAAGAATGGCCATTGGTTTTTGCGTTGGTATTATGCAATTTGACCTTATCTTCTTCAAGGGCGCGGAGTTTGAGCTTTCGAGCCATGATGAAAGCTTCGTCAAAAGTGCAGAATGTCTGAATCCACAAAGTAGAAGAGATGTGTCTGGCACATGCTCGAGAGAAGAGCTCGATGAGCTCAAGTTGAGGCAAAGAGAAGGAGAGCTGGTTGATCAGGCCCCTCCAACGAGTGACAAAATTGACTACAGATTCATCGTCAAATTGCCTGATGGAGTAAAGGTCTGTGATTGAGACTTGTTTGGTGATGTTGATTGAGAAATGGTCAAGAAATAGTTGGGCGAGTTGAATGAATGAAAAGATAGAGTGTCTGGAAAGGGAACTATACCAGTCAAGGGTTGGGCCAGAAAGCGACATAGGGAACATGCGTAAAAGCAACGCATCATCATGGGCGATAAGGTAACAGGCATGTCTAAATGCCCGTAGATGTTGTTGTGGGTCTTCCTTACTCTGAAAGCGAGTGAATTTAGGAAGCTCCCAATGGTTAGGGTATGGTCGAATAGGGACAGAAGGATGGATGGGCTCATTGCAAATTTGCTCATATGATAAAGTATTGCTTAAACCAAAAATGGAGGCTTCGAGATTGGACATTTTATCCATCAGCATCTTGATAAGATCTGCTGACGGATTGGTGGGTTGAGCGCCCCCTAGGTTGTAAGGCGCTTGGAAGAGGCTAGAGAAGGCGTGCGACATAGTCGGTTGTACAATGTACGGATGACTAGTCGCAGAGGCAGAAGTGGAGGCTAAAGGTGGTTGCGTTATGAAGGTCAAAGGTATAAGTTGACTGGACACCGCCAAAGGTGGTTAAATGGCGGCACTGGTAGAAAGATAGGTTGGCACTCCTACATTTGTGGGCGCAAGAGTATGAGGGGTCGAGACAATCAAGTTCTGATATGATGTAGAACTCGGTTGAATTGCAGGTGGTTGAGGGGGTAATGGAACCCCGATGGAGGTCGGTCTAAAAATAGACGGGGAGGCCAAACTTTGCATATTGGCCATGGTTGGGTTAATAGTTGAGGTGAAAGGCTGAGTCATAAAGGGTTGGGTGGCGAATGGTGTGGATGTCGTCGCCATGTCACCCAAAAGGTTTCGCATTGGGTTTCTCGTGAGATAGTTTTGGAGGGCTGCGGTATTGAGGTCCAAGAATCTCTCGAAATCTTGGTCCCCTTCAGGGATGATGGGAATTTGAGTCGGGGTTGGGGTCGGGGTCGGTCCTGTAGGAGTTCTTTCAGTCTCCGAGTGGAACTCCATGATAGGACTGGTTAGGGACGGGGTAGACGGAAGCGGTTGTTGGCTAAAGTGGTTAAGAAGAGAGTCCTGGTTCTAAAAACTGTGTTCTTGCAGTCTCAGAAAACTAGAATGTGGTTTTTGACAGAGAAGGGATAGGTTTTAGGCTGCTGGTTTTGAAGAAAAAGGACGATGACAGAGACCGACGTCGGTTGAAAAACTGATGTCGGTAAGGAAGATAGCCGACGTCGGTCAGATAACCGATGCCGGTAAGAGAGGAAAGCCGACGTCGGTGACAGAACCAATGCCAGCAACTGTGTTTTCCAGAGAACAAAAGGATTTTAAGATTCTTTTGAAAAATAATGAAGAAAGCATCCTCACTCACTCAAACAAACAGATGAGAAGAGAAAAACAGAGAGAGACAGACAAGTCTAAGCGATAAATCCTAGAAATTAACCTTAGAATCTTGTGGCTTATGCCTTAGATGAATGTTTAGGGAGATTGGCTGTAAGAAAGGTCCTAGAAGAGGCAGTCTAGAGCTGGTTTTGGGTCTTGTTTTAGGTGCTCAAAAAAATCTGTGTTAGGGTCTGGTACGTGGCTTGGTGCTAAGGAGCAAGCTCCCCTCACTTCACGATTCCAGTGGTTAGCTGGTCTCGCTTAGCCAAGATATACCTCACCTAGAGTTTATCCTCCGCCAGAGAATAGAGTGGGCTTCCCCCTTGGTGATGAAATCCAAGTAGGGTCACCGGGACGGGTAAGGTATCCGCTGGGGGATGAAATCCCAGTCGGGCCTTGTCTCAAGTAAGTTTTATGTTCGTTTTAGTGCATGTGGTCAGGTAGTGTAACATCAAGTGTCTACGATTTATTCAATATGTGTTTAAGTTACTAGATGTGTACTAAGAAGATGCAAGCACAAGCAGAAATGAATGCAAAGTGTTTTAATGCCCAAGTCGAAATGTGATGTTTGTTATGAAGACAAGTTTGAGAAAGGGTTGAGAGTATGATGTTTAGAGTAGTCTAGAATGTGCAAGAAAGAAAAGAAGGATTCCTTTTTAAATTCCCGCTTATAGTGTCATTGAAAAGAAAAGAAGGAGGAGGAAAGGTAAGAACCTAATGATCCTAAATGAATGAAGAAGAAAAGGAACCCTGGAGGAACCTAGTGTCCCACCAGGCGTGCCAGAATGTTTCTATCGCTAATTCGCTTTTCAGATTCAAAAGATGAATAAAGAAACTAAGGAAATGGACAAAGCTAGAAGTACCTGGATATAGACTTCGCACCGTAATCCAGACGTTTGTGAGCAATCTTTTTTGGCTGTGGAGGAATGACACCTTCAAAGAAGAAAACTTGGACAAGAAAATGTTAGATGGATAGATGGTGGGTTGCCAAGCGAAAGCTTGTTCCCAGAAGTATGAGAACTTCCTTAAAGGAGGTCAACCCACTATTTTGATAAAAGATAAATGACTGATAAATGACAGAATGCTAAAATAGACTGAAATGATAGCAAACTGAAAGAGAAAAGAAAGCAAAGGCTTACCTGGAAGAAGCTGTCGGTCTGGTTGCAGTCACCGGCGTCGGTGGTTTCTACCGGCGTCGGTTGTCAAAGGTGCCAACGTCGGTTAGGCTGCCGACGTCGGTGGAGGAAGTGACCAGCGTCGGTCGGGGCAGTGGGCTTGGACGGGATTTAGGCAGGGTCTGGTCGAGTCTGGACAGAGTCTGGTCTGGGCTTGGTCTGTGGACGGGTCTGTGGATGTACAAAATGGTCTGGGAGAGTCTGGTCTTTAGTTGAAGGTCTGTGCAGAGGTCTAGGATAATGGACAAAATGTCAAAAAAGGACAGAGAGATAAAGGAGGCCAATCAGGGAGATAGGAATCTGGGTCTGCCTGGTTTGGTTAGCAGTCTAGGTTGGGGAAAAGAAGGGCTGAATCTAGTTTAAAAGCAGATAACTAGAAAGCATAATGAAAACACAAACAGAGTACTTACTTGTGCCCTGCTGAAGAAAATGGTGTAGGTTGGTGTCCTGTTGCTGGTGATGCCGAATGTGAAAACCTGTTGCTGATGGAGAATCCCTGTTGTTCACTTGCAGAAGCTTGGTGTGTACCTGAGGGAGAGAGTAAGATTGATTGGCCGAGAGGTCAAGTGAAATGACGGATACAAGGGCCTGATGCAGAGATTGAAGAGTCGGGATGCCAGAGAGAGAGTTACAGAGAGCGAAGAGAGGGAGATAATGGTGAAGAAGCTGTTATGAAAGGTGTCGATGCCGGCAATATCACCGATGTCGGTCGATGGTTGACCGACGTCGGCGGCTAAAAGGCCGGAGAAAGGCTAAAAATAGCCTTTCATTCGTTTCCCAACCGTCGGGTCAAATGAATGCGAGGATGAAACGGTCGACAGGGGTTAAATGAGCGAGAGGAGAGGTTGGAATGGGAGTCTTAGGCATTAAATGGCCATGTGGGGAATGAAGGGGATCCAAGGAGGGTATCCTAGGGTGGCGAGGTGGTAAGGAGAGGGAAAATGAACAAGGGTTAAACACTTTTTAGGTGTCTACATTTGCCCCTTTTTGTCTTGTTGGTTGTTCTAGATGAACTGCAAGACAAAAACAGGAGGTGGTTGCCTCAGGTGAGGGATGATGTGGATTGCCCCGAAGTATGGATGAGGTATTCCCCCTCAAAGTGGGAGTCGAGGGAAGGAAACCTGGAATCGGGTGCTGATTTGATAAAAGATGGATGAGAAAGATGAAAAGTGAGTGAAAACGCTGCAAAAGTCGTGATTGCACGTATGCCACTTCACGGGATGATTGTGTCAAATTGTCGCATGTCGAGGGTCAGGGAGTGCCAAAATTGAAGTAATCAGGCCCTAGCATTTAGTCATCTGCTGATCGGGTCACTCAATCTAAGCTGAAGCTCCAAATGGTCGTCGTGTTCCAGGTATCCCAGGCTCAGGAAGTGCTCCCAGAAAACACGAAAATGCCACAAGTAGTAGGGATCAACTGGCTTGTGATCCTATACTTGCGAAGGGTCAAAAATAGTCTGCAGACAATTCTGCTAACCAACCGTGAGGTAGCACACATGCAAAAACAACCAAGGCAACATTGGCTTGGAAGTAGTCGAAGGTCGAAGGAGATAGGCATGATCTCCAATGGTCATTGGTCAAGGGGATGGATGGACGAAAGGATGTGGCCGAGCTAACCTTAGAAAACATCATGTGATCTGAGTGCTGCCTACATAGCCTTGTGTGAAGGGCCTTAGGCTAATGTAGTTCTCCCTAAAAGGGAGGAGTGGTCAAAGAAAATGATTGGTCAAAGTTGGCAGAGTTGAGCGTGATCAAAGTCACAGAAGAAAAGGTTTGTCCATCAAAGAGACGAACAAACGGGGGTGGTCGAGCTAACCTCAGAAGATGTGGTATCTAAGTGCTGCCTACATAGCCCTGGTCATAGGGCCTCAGACCAATGTAGTTTGGGTAAAAGGTCTGATTGATCAATGATTGGATGTGGTCAAGTGTCAAAATGATGAGGGTAAGATGAGGATAAGATGATGCTACAGATGGTGTATTCTGTAGAATTGGTCGAGAGGCTTTCATCCCTAGCAAGTTTCCATAGTCATGGTGGATGTATGCTAGAAATGAATGGAGATCTATTTATGCTTCAGCAAGTATTGGTTTATGCTTAACATAAATTGGGTCTGGTCGATAGTTTCCATGTGTATTGGTGTCCATAGAAACTATGTGAAATGGACGAGGATGATGTCTGATGCCTTGAGGATGACAAATAGCTTGGTTTGAGTCGACAATTGATGTGGTTAAATGTGACCAAAGTGTAGAGAAGAAGTGAAAGGCGAATCACTCTTTCATTGACAAGGACCAGAAAGGAAGCATAGATAGGGGTTATTAGAACCAAAGCCCCGTTCATGCATTGCGTCGTTGACCAGTGTGGTGTTAGAGCGGTAATCGAATCACTTTGACATTAAAGTGAGCTCGAAGTCCCTTGAGCAGGTAATAGGAGGAGGATAGGGTAACCCAGTTTAAGAGCAGGAATAACCTTGCCCCTTTTTATAGGAGACCCTGAGACAACTACAAGCCAAGTCCATGACTCTTTTTTTTTTTTTTTTTTTTTTTTGGGCAGGCTGATCGATGCGGGAAGCCTACATTGAGATGTCATTTGATTTATGGTCATGTTGCGAACCTGATCAATGCGGGAAGCTTCTAAGAAAAGTTGCTGTTTGTAGCAAGGTTTAGTCATAGCCATCCTTCGAGGGAGTGGTCTATATTTTTGCTTGATAATGTTTGAATAGCTGTCCTTCGAGGGATCAGTCTATTAGCTACAGCAATGATAGTACAGCTGTCCTTCGAGGGAGCAGTCTGTCTTTTTGATTTGATTTTGTGACCTTGGATTATGTTTTGACATCTTGATTTTTGGGATTTTTTTGATTTTGAGTCACGGACAAGACTGTAGAAGTTTAGGGACTCCCTTTTATTAGGACAAAGCATCCATGCATCATAAAAGGGTTGTAGAGGACTTGTTAAAGGGAAATAAGGTTGAAAGGAATGAGGATTAGGAGGATGAGGATTGCTCAAGGGACGAGCTCAAGTAAAACGTCAAGTGATCGAGCACTCGACTAATAGAAGAATGGTCGAAGATGCAAGACATAAAAAGGGGTTCAAGGTCTAATAAGTCCCTGGGCCATGCTTGTATGTTATGATAAGGTCCAAGTCAATTAGGGGCAACTTGCCCCAATTTGCTTCTTCCGAGATTGGTCAGGTGTTGATTGATGGATGTGAATTTGGTTGACATTGTCGTTGGTTGGTTGAAAAAGGTTGAATGTTTGGTCGAGAGGTCTGGTTGATTGATATTTGGTTGAAGTTGGGTTGAGATTAGTCGAATAATTGGTCGGGGGTTGGGTCGATGGACACTTGGTCGAGAAAATGAGTGATTGATATGTGGTAGAGACTGGGTTGAAAAGTTGGTCGAGGTTTGGATGAAGGATGAATTCCCCCAGCGGGTAGGGAGAATGTTTGAAAGATTGGTTAAGGTCGGTTGATGTTTAGTGGTCAGATGGATGGCATTAATGTCGAATAAGGGGGTCAAAGGTGGCAAAGGGACCACAGTCTGGCGTGGAGATCTTGATTTAGGTGATGAGGTTGGAGAGGCATGAGTCGGGGTTGATGTTTTGTCGAAGAGGTGGTCAAGAGGATCCTTGGTGAGAAGGGAATCCTTTTTTCGGTGTTGACGAGTGACAGCTTTGAGAGCACAACAATGCTTAGTGTCATGTCCCAGAGTGTGGTGATAGTGGCAGAATTTAGAGTTGTTGAACCAAGAGGGTTTTGATCCGAGAGGTGACGGGTGAGGCGGTGTTGAAGGTTTGTTGATAACGTGGTTGAAAAGAGAGGTGTCATTCTCCAAACATCGGCGAATGGCAACCTTGAGGGCGCAACAATGTTTCGTGTCGTGTCCAGGCGTGCGATGATACGCACAAATGCAAGTGTGGTCGAACCAAGGTGGTTTAGGTCCGAGAGATTGATATTGTCTAAGAGGCGGGAGGTCGATACGAGATGACTGCAACAATTGCCATAAGAGCAAGGCATATGAACCTGCTAACGGGTCAGGATGTCTTATTGCAGTGAGGGTTGGTGACGTTGGTTTGGGAGGCGAAAGAGGCATAGGTCGAGGGTTTAGAGGAGATGTATGTCTGATGGGTTGAGAGAGTAATGGAGGTGACTTGCCTCTGTGAAGGATGGGAGTGGGAATCACTCCTATTAAAGTGGACGGATGCGGGCCCAAGATTGAAGGTAATGACGAAGGTGGAGGAGGAATTCTCTGGTGAGGTCTAGTAGTTTTTGTGTGTTTGGGTCGAGGGCCACTATTGTGTGGGGCGAGGTTAGATGTAGGTTTGGGTTTGGATGTGGATGGAGGTGAGTGAGATGTAGAAATCTCACGCAAAGGGCAAGAGGAAACCGTGACTGAGTCTTCCTCAGTTAAAATGGGTGGAGAGACTGGTTCTTCTCTTGGTGGAGAATAAATAAGAGAGGGTGGCTCCCCAAGTGGGAAGAGGGCATGGATAATCGTGCCTTCTACTTGTAGTTGAGGAGTAGGCAAGGTAGGGTCTTCAGATGAAGGTGGGCTTAATGGCGTTGATGTGGTTAAAGTGTCTTTCAATACAAGAGAGGTAGATGGAGGACTAGTAGGAGAAGAAGGTTCTTCATCCTTTAATGGAAGAGGTTGGTCAAGGACAAGAGGCAAGATAGTGCTAATCGTGCGAATGTCATGGTCTTGAGGGTCATTGGTCGAAGTCTGGACGTTGTTTTGAGTAGGCGAATGATTCAGAAATGGTTGTTTGAAAATGTCGATGTTTTGATTGGGAGGGGCGTTCGGGTTATCTAAAATAAGATCCCCCTTGTCGATCATGTTTTGGACGATGTTTTTGAAGGTTTGGCAGTTGTCGATGTCATGGCCTTGGACGTGATGAAAGGGACAGAAGTCGGCCTCCCTATACCATGGAGGGATGGCTTTTGAAGGGTCAAATTGAGGTGGTCGGATTGGAGGGAGATTGAGGACCCCCTGCTTGAGTAGTTTTTCCAAAACAGAAGCGTATGGTTCTCCAAGTGGAGTGTAAGAACGCTGAATGTACCGTTGTTGGAATTGTTTGGTGATGCTTGGAGATGTTGAAGTTTGAGAATAATTAGTTGACGTCGATGATGGTGATCTAACGACCACAGTATTGGCCACTCCTTTGGATTCGGAATTGGCAGAAGAAGGTCTGGAAGAAGAATGGCCATTGGTTTTTGCATTGGTATTACGTAATTTGACCTTATCTTCTTCAAGGGCACGGAGTTTGAGCTTTCGAGCCATGATGAAAGCTTCGTCAAAAGTGCGGAATGTCTGAATCCACAAAGTAGAAGAGATGTGTTTGACACATGCTCGAGAGAAGAGCTCGATGAGCTCAGGTTGAGGCAAAGAGAAGGAGAGCTGGTTGATCAGGCCCCTCCAACGAGCGACAAAATCAACTACAGATTCGTTGTCAAATTGCCTGATGGAGTAAAGGTCTTTGATTGAGACTTGTTTGGTGATGTTGATTGAGAAATGGTCAAGAAATAGTTGAGCGAGTTGAATGAATGAAAAGATAGAGTGTCTGGCAAGGGAACTATACCAGTCAAGGGCTGGGCCAGAAAGCGACATAGGGAACGTGCGTAAAAGCAACGCATCATCATGGGCGATAAGGTAACAGGCATGTCTAAATGCCCATAGATGTTGTTGTGGGTCTTCCTTACTCTGAAAGTGAGTGAATTTAGGAAGCTCCCAATGGTTAGGGTATGGTCGAATAGGGACGGAAGGATGGATGGGCTCATTGCAAATTTGCTCATATGACAAAGTATTGCTTCAACCGGAAATGGAGGCTTCGAGACTGGACATTTTATCCATCAGCATCTTAATAAGATCTGCTGACGGATTGGCGGGTTGAGCACCCCCTAGGTTGTAACTTGCTTGGAAGAGGCTAGAGAAGGCGTGCGACATAGTCGGTTGTACAATGTACGGATGACTAGTCGCAGGGGCAAAAGTGGAGCCTAAAGGTGGTTGCGTTATGAAGGTCGAAGGTATAAGTTAACTGGACACCGCCAAAGGTGGTTGAATGGCGGCACTGGTAGAAAGATAGGTTGGCACTCCTACATTTGTGGGCGTAAGAGTATGAGGGGTCGAGACAATCAAGTTCTGATATGATGTAGAACTCAATTGAATTGCAGGTGTTTGAGGGGGTAATGGAACCCCGATGGAGGTCGGTCTAAAAATAAACGGGGAGGCCAAACTTTGCGTATTGGCCATGGTTGGGTTAATAGTTGAGGCGAAAGGCTGAGTCATAAAGGGTTGGGTGGCGAATGGTGTGGATGTCGTCGCCACGTCACCCGAAAGGTTTCGCGTTGGGTTTCTCACGAGATAATTTTGGAGGGCTGCGGTATTGAGCTCCAAGAATCTCTCGAAATCTTGGTCCCCTTCAGGGATGATGGGAATTTGAGTCGGGGTCGGTCCTGTAGGAGTTCTTTCAGTCTCCGAGTGGAACTCCATGATAGGACTGGTTAGGGACGGGGTAGACGGAAGCGGTTGTTGGCTAAAGTGGTTAAGAAGAGAGTCCTAGTTCTAGAAACTGTGTTCTTGCAGTCTCAGAAAACTAGAATGTGGTTTTTGACAGAGAAGGGATAGGTTTTAGGCTACTGGTTTTAAAGAAAAAGGATGGTGACAGAGACCGATGTCGGTTGAAAAATTGATGTCGGTAAGGAAGATAGCCGACGTCGGTCAGATAACCGATGCAGGTAAGAGAGGAAAGCCGACGTCGGTGACAGAACCGATGCCGGCGACTGTGTTTTCCAGAGAACAAAAGGATTTTAAGATTCTTTGGAAAAACAATGAAGAAAGCGTCCTCACTCACTCAAACAAACAGATGAGAAGAGAAAAACAGAGAGAGACAGACAAGTCTAAGCGATAAATCCTAGAAATTAACCTTAGAATCTTGTGGCTTATGCCTTAGATGAATGTTTAGGGAGATTGGTTGTAAGAAAGGTCCTAGAAGAGGCAGTCTAGAGCTGGTTTCGGGTCTTGTTTTAGGTGCTCAAAAAAATCTGTGTTAGGGTCTGGTACGTGGCCTTGTGCTAAGGAGCAAGCTCCCCTCACTTCACGATTCTAGTGGTTAGCTGGTCTCGCTTAGCCAAGATATACCTCGCTTAGAGTTTATCCTCCGCCAGAGAACGGAGTGGGCTTCCCCCTTGGTGATGAAATCCAAGTAGGGTCATCAGGACGGGTAAGGTATCCGCTGGGGGATGAAATCCCAGTCGGGCCTTGTCTCAAGTAAGTTTTATGTTCGTTTTAGTGCATGTGGTCAGGTAGTGTAACATCAAGTGTCTACGATTTATTCAATATGTGTTTAAGTTACTAGATGTGTACTAAGAAGATGCAAGCATAAGCAAAAATGAATGCAAAGTGTTTTAATGCCCAAGTCGAAATGTGATGTTTGTTATGAAGACAAGTTTGAGAAAGGGTTGAGAGTATGATGTTTAGAGTAGTCTAGAATGTGCAAGAAAGAAAAGAAGGATTCCTTTTTAAATTCCTGCTTATAGTGTCATTGAGAAGAAAAAAAGGAGGAGGAAAGGTAAGAACCTAATGCTCCTAAATGAATGAAGAAGAAAAGGAACCCAGGAGGAACCTAGTGTCCCACCGGGCGTGCCAGAATGTTTCTATCGCTAATTCGCTTTTCAGATTCAAAAGATGAATAAAGAAACTAAGGAAATGGACAAGGCTAGAAGTACCTAGATATAGACTGCACACCGTAATCCAGACGTTTGTGAGCACTCCTCTTTGGCTGTGGAGGAATGACACCTGCAAAGAAGAAAACTTGGACAAGAAAATGTTAGATGGATAGATGGTGGGTTGCCAAGCGAAAGCTTGTTCCCAGAAGTATGAAAACTTCCTTAAGGGAGGTCAACCCACTATTTTGATAAAAGATAAATGACTGATAAATGACAGAATGCTAAAATAGACTGAAATGATAGAAAACTGAAAGAGAAAAGAAAGCAAAGGCTTACCTGGAAGAAGCTGTCGGTCTGGTTGCAGTCACCGGCGTCGGTGGTTTCTACCGGCATCGGTTGTCAAAGGTGCCGACGTCGTTTAGGCTGCCGACGTCGGTGGAGGAAGTGACCGGCATCAGTCGGGGCAGTGGGCTTAGACGGGATTTAGGCAGGGTCTGGTCGAGTCTGGACAGAGTCTGGTCTGGGCTTGGTCTGTGGACGGGTCTGTGGACGTACAAAATGGTCTGGGAGAGTCTGGTCTTTAGTTGAAGGTCTGTGTAGAGGTCTAGGATAATGGACAAAATGTCGAAAAAGGATAGAGAGATAAAGGAGGCCAATCAGGGAGATAGGAATCTGGGTCTGCCTGGTTTGGTTAGCAGTCTAGGTTGGGGAAAAGAAGGGTTGAATCTAGTTTAAAAGCAGATAACTAGAAAGCATAATGAAAACACAAACAAAGTACTTACTTGTGCCCTGCTGAAGAAAATGGTGTAGGTTGGTGTCCTATTGCTGGTGATGCCGGATGTGAAGACCTGTTGCTGATAGAGAATCCCTGTTGTTCACTTGTAGAAGCTTGTTGTGTACCTGAGGGAGAGAGTCAGATTGATTGGCCGAGAGGTCAAGTGAAAGGATGGATACAAGGGCCTAATGCAGAGATTGAAGAGTCGGGATGCCAGAGAGAGAGTCACAGAGAGCGAAGAGAGGGAGATAACGGTGAAGAAGCCGTTATGAAAGGTGTCGATGCCGGCAATATCGCCAACATCGGTCGATGGTTGACCGACGTCGGCGGCTAAAAGGCCGGAGAAAGGCTAAAAATAGCCTTTCATCCGTTTCCCAACCGCCGGGTCAAATGAATGCGAGGATGAAACAGTCGACGGGGGTTAAATGAGCGAGAGGAGAGGTTGGAATGGGAGTCTTAGGCATTAAATGGCCATGTGGGGAATGAAGGGGATCCAAGGAGGGTATCCTAGGGTGGCGAGGTGGCAAGGAGAGGGAAAATGAACAAGGGTTAGACACTTTTTAGGTGTCTATATATATATATATGGAGTTTCTTTGGCCCTTTATCTAAGCTAAACTCTATCTAACTCTAATCTAATCTATATAGAGAGGGGGGCACCCCCAACTATCTATCATTTTTTTGGCAACCCCTATATATATGGGAAGTTGAGTTAGTTTCCTATATATAGAGAGGGCCAAAAAACTCTCTCTATTGGGGTTGGGGCTCTAATATATATTATATAGAGAGGGGGACACCCTATATCTCTATGGAACTCTACTCTACTCTACTCTACTCTACTCTATATTAGGGCCACCATATAGATTTAGTGGGCTCCCCATAAATATATATAGATCTATATATCTATTCTATTAGTTTAGAGTTAGTTTAGTTTGGTTTAGTTATATATAGAGGGGGGAGGACCAACTCTATCTTGGGCCACCCTATATCTAAGATAATATTCACTACACTCAAGATAAGAAAGATATATAGGGAGGCCACCCCGAACCCCCAAGCCCTATATATCTATTTGGGTTAGATCTATCTAGGGGGCCCTCTATCTAAACTAAACTCTATATGGCCTCTATATAGATATGGGAATGAGTTTCCTATCCTATATATAGAGAGGGGAGAGGGCCAAAAAAACTCTAGGGGCTCTAACTTTATAGGGTTGGGCCAAGTCTATAGTTTTTTTGGCCACCCCTCTCTATATGGCCTCCCCCCAAGCCCTATATATCTATCTGGGTTAGATCTATCTAGGGGGTGCTCTATCTAAACTAAACTCTATATGGGAGTGAGTTTCTTATATATAGAGAGGGGAGGGGGGCTCTAACTTTAGATGGTTGCCAAAAAAATGATATACAGTATAGTTGGGGGCCTAAATAGATAGGTCTTGGGCCCCAGCCCTATCTATCTAGGTTAGATCTATCTAGGGGGCTCCCCCCTAGATATATCTGATCTAATCTATCTTGGGGGTATTCTCTATGCTCACACCATAGAGAAATTCTAGAGAGGGGGGAGGCCCCTTTATATCTATTTAACTCTATATATAGGGGGGCCCAGCCCCAACTCTAGGGATAGGGGAAGAAACTCTATAGGGGCCCCCTCCCCCTCTATATAGATGGGATATGGGATCTATAGGGCCCTATAGACCCCATATCTATATATAGAGAGGGGGAGGGTGAGGGGGAGGGGGAGGAGGGAGGGGGGCCCTGTCCATCTATATACCCCTATCTAATTAATCTAAATGGTCTCATCTATATAGAGTTAGATGGATATCCTTATCCTGTCTTATCCTATCCTATCCTATCCCATCCCATCCTATCCTATCCTATCCAATATAATAGGTGGGGATGGGGATGGGGATGGGGATAGGGATAGGGATTAATCTAATTGAGTGGGGAGTGGATAGATAGATGCCCATATCTATATATCTATAGATAGGGGCCATATAGATATAGATCTATAGGGGCCCCCTCCCCACTTTATATAAACTCTAACTCTAACTCTAACTCTAACTCTAACTCTAACTCTAACTCTAACTCTAACTCTAACTCTAACTCTAACTCTAACTCTAACTCTAACTCTGACTCTGACTCTGACTCTGACTCTAACTCTAACTCTAACTCTAACTCTAACTCTAACTAAGATTGAGATTCTAGATAGGGGCCGGCCCCTATCTAGATATGGGGTTGGACCCTAGTCCAGTCTAGTCCTATCCTCTAGTGAGTGATGCCATAGAGACAAGATGGAATAGAGTTTGCCGTCTATAAATAAGAATAAGATAGGGGAGTAGTGTGAAGTGATGTTCTAGTCCTATAGCCTCTAGTGAGCCCTAGTCCAACCCTATTCTAATCAAGATCTCTCTCTACCCTAGATAGATTAATCTCATCTCTATGCATCCTGATAGTCTCTCGATAGTATGGTAAGGAACATGTGTGATAGTCAAGGGGGCACCTCCCAAGGTCAATTTATTCCCCTATATATAGACGGTGAATTGGGTGTTTCCCATAAAAATATCTATCCCCTATGGGAATCAAACCTATGTCTTCAACATGAAAAGATGATGTCCTAACCACTAGACAAAAGGGACTGACAAGACTTGAACAATGCCCATCTAATCTATCCTCGACTGAACCAATGGGTATAGATTCTATCATACCAAACAAAATAGGATTGGGGGGATTGGGATCTATCTATCATACCAAACAACTTATCTAAATTTGGACCCAACAAGATAGTGTCGTTGGCGTGTTTCGTTAGTAGGTACCAACCCTCCGTAATGGATGGAGAGTGACAGTGAGCCTAGCCCATCTATTCAATGCCCCATTTGCCATAGCCATTTGCCACAGCCATTCACCATTGTCGCCATGGATTCTATTCTATTCTATATAGATGGAGTCGAGCCCTCCAACCATAGTCAAGGGTATATCCTATATCTATAGCCACCCCTACATAGATTGTTTCTCTAGAATGCCTGGAGGCCCTATCTATATAGAATAGAATATAATATAATATATTGAGATAGAGGGGCCCTTGAGCCCTTCATAGATAGAAACTACTAGTTGGGAGATCTATATAGAAGAGGAGACACAGGCCGCTCGAATGGGATTGGGTGTAGGGGACCAATGGGCAACTATATACAACTGGGGTTATCTAAAATCTAATCTATCTATAGGGTGGGGGGAAAACTCTCTAGAGTCCAATCCATCAGGATTATAGATGTATTGGACCCCTCACCTACTTAGATCTCTAGAGAAGGGGCTAGGTTGGGGCCCTATCTAGCTATATATAGATGGGGGGCGACTCTAGCTATATAGAGTCATGCTGGATCTATATCCACTCTCCATAGAGAGAAACCTGATGGCCCCAGATAGATCTATAGAACTCTATAGATTAGATGGGGGCCAGATAGATAGATATAGAACTCTACTCAATACTCTCAATAGCTGTGAGTGAGTACTTCTATATCCACTCTAGAGTATAGAGCAGTCTAATTGGGGGCCAGATAGATATAGATATAGATAAAACTACTCTCTAGATAGATAGATAGTGGGGGGTGGACCAACTAGAGTCAAATATAGACGGTCGAGTGGCCTACTCTACTCTACTGTAGACTCTAGTCCTTCATGAACTCTCACTGGGACCGGATGACTACTCTCTCTATATAGATAGATGGATATTAGGTGACTCTAGAGACTAGGGACTAGGGACTAGGGACTAGAGATCAGAGAGACTATGGATGGGTAATATTCACTACTCCATCTATATATGGGGTAGAGACTATGGATTAGATGGGTAGAGACTAGAGTTTAGATGGGTAGAGACTATGGATTAGATGGGTAAATATGGTAAAGACTATGGATTAGATGGGTAGAGACTATACTCTAGATGGGTGGGGTTTCAACTCGACATATAGATATATGTCGATCAAGTGGCCTGCTCTACTATAGACTCTAATCTAGAGTCTAGTTTGGGCTTTGACCATGTCTCCTAAATAATCAGTACATATGGTACAAGATAGTTTCACAGATTGAGGTCAAAATGGGATCAGGTGTTTCACTTCTTGCCGTAGTGCCCAGTTAGAGATGAATGAGGATTTGAACCTCATAGAGATCATCCACACCTATCCATCTGATGCCACCACTCTCTAGGGTAGGGGCCCCCCACAGATCCATCTGACATGATCCTCCATGGATACACCTATCCATACCCACCTACCACCCACCTACTTATCTATCCCCACCTATCCATCCCCACCTACCTATCCATACCCACCTACCTATCCATCCCCACCTAGACATAGTGAATTTTTTTGGCTATATATAGAGATAGAGTTTCTTTGGCTTTGGCTTTGGCTTTTTGGCTATGGATATAGAGATAGAGATAGAGATAGAGATAGAGATAGAGATAGAGATAGAGATAGAGATAGAGATAGAGATAGAGATAGAGATAGAGATAGAGATAGAGATAGAGATAGAGATAGAGATAGCGATAGAGATAGAGATAGAGATAGAGATAGAGATAGAGATAGAGATAGAGATAGAGATAGAGATAGAGATAGAGATAAAGATAGAGATAGAGATAAAATCTATATTCAATTTAGATATGGGGTGGGGGAGTCTCGTTTAGAGTTTATCTATGGGTGGGGGTGGGGGGCCCATCTATATATAGGGGATAGGGGAGAGATGGCCATATAGAGTTGGCCTCATCCCCATATAGATGAGAGGGAGAGGCCAAAAAAGAACTCTATCTTGGGGATCTCCTCAGTCTAGTCTAGTCTAGTCTAATCTAGTCTAGTCTATAAGAGTCTATAAGAGTCTATAAGAGTCTAGTCTAGTCTAGTCTATAAGAGTCTAGTCTATTATGGTTTGGGGTTTAGGGTTTGGTTTAGTATGATCTTACTAAACACCTCATAGTGCTTACATGAAAATGCCTATCGAAGTGATGTTCTTTCACCTCGTACGAGAACTTGTGTAGAGAAGGATTTCCCACTTAGATGCTTTCAACAGTTCTTCCATACCAACTTGGCTTCTTGATGCTATATTCTAGATATAACTGGTACACCATAGGTTAGCCTAACCCAGTCCTCTCGTACTAGGGTTGGCTCCTCATATTTCTACTTTCAACACTAGTGGTAGATAGGAACCAAATTATCTCATGACGTTCTAAACCCAACTCACGTACCACTTTCATCGATGAACAACTAAACCCTTGGGACCTTCTTTAACCCTAGGATGTGATGAGTCAACATCGAGGTGCCAAATGACTCCATTGATAAGAGCTCTTAGGAGTCATTAGCCTATTATCCCTAGCATACCTTTGATCCATTGAGTGAGAGCCCTTCCACATAGGACTTCCAAATCACTATGGCTAACTTTCATCTCTATTCGACCAATCAGTCTCATAATCAAGTAGGCTTATACCATTATGCTCATGAGCTTGTTATCTTGAGCCTACCTTTGCATACCTCCATTACTCTTTAGGAGGCATTTGCCCTAGATAAACTACCCACCTTGCAGTGTCCCACAAAAGTTTAGAGATGATTATATTTCTATTCCATCTTACATAGATGGGGGGTTGGGGGGCTCCTATAGTAACTAGTAACTAGTCTATAAAGAACCCCACCACTAGATAGGCCTAGGGTCTAGTCTCCTGACCGGTAGTTAGGCATCCTTAGATGAAAGAGTGGTATTCTAGGATTGGTGTCACCACCTCCCACCTATCTGACACATTTGATTGAGGTTGTCACTGTGAAGCTATAGTAAAGGTACACGAGGTCTTACCATCTAGCTATTGGTACTCCACATCTTCACAGAGAATTCAATTTCACTAGGTCCATGTTGGAGATAGTAGGGAAGTCATTACACCATTCATGTAGGTCGCTACTTATGCAACAAGGAATTTCACTACCTTAGGATAGTTAGAGTTACTACTACCATTTACCGAGGCTTCCATTCAAAGCTAGACTTTTCCTTTCAACCTTCCAGCACCGGACAGGTGTGAGACTCTATACATCATGTTACCACTTGGCAGAGTCCTATGTTTTTAATAAATAGTCACTACCCCCTGGTATGTGCTACTTTCCCATAGATGGGAAAACACACCTTCTCTTGAAGTTATGGGGTAATTTTGCCAAGTTCCTTCAACATGGTTCTCTCTAGTGCCCTATTATACTCTACTCATTCACCCGTGTCAGTTTGGGGTACAATTAGTTCACTGGGAGGGCCCTTATCCCCTATTTATCTCTATAGGGTCATATCTATTCTATAGCTAGACATAGAGGCAAGGGGGAGGCACTCTCCCAATGAAGGAAGGGGAGGATCGCCCTCCCAATTTGAAGTTTTTCTTGGAAGTTGAAACCCGAACATGGCCCCCCCTCTTTATATAGATTCTAGTAGATCTCTCTAGGGGGGGTATCTAGATAGATATCTATCTAGCTATTTTGGCCCCCCTCTCCCTCTCCCTCTCCCTCTTTATATAGATGGGATGGGATGGGATGGGATGGGATGGGATGGGATGGGATGGGATGGGGATGGGGATTCTATTAGATCTATATAGGGGGCCTCCCCCTCTATATAGATAGGGATGGGGATATAGATAGGCCAACAAACTCTATCTTGGGATAGGGATACAGAGCTCCAGTGAACTATGTTTTTGTTCCTTATCTGATTCATAGAACATCCCACTACTGACCTACATACCGCATCACAAACTATACTAACTAGATACTATAGTACTGACTAGAGTACTATAGTACTATAGCTCCATTTTATATACCTATATGGCATTCAACTAGAGCTTAGCTATATATCTAGATGGATAGGATGGATGGGAATGGATCTCATTACTTCAGTGAATCACTTGAGCCCTGATACATTTTTGGTGTTATGGAGCTAAACCAGTGAGCTATTATGATTTCTTTAAAGGATGGCTGCTTCCAAGCCCACCTCTTGGTTGTCATCATTTGATTACTTCCTTTTCCACTAAGTGACTGCTTAAGGACCTTAGCATATGATCTGGGATGTTTCCCTCTTGACTCTAGATCTTAGCACCGAAAATCTGTCTGCTTTCTGAAATGGCCTGTACTTAGAGTTTCCTTGGGGTTGGTCAAGCTTTGGGCCACCCTAGACCATTTAGTTCTCTACCTTGGGCCATAAGCATGCATGCTCTACTGAAATGGATTTAAAAAAAAAACTAGCTATATCTGATCTTGGTTGGCCTTTCACCCTTAGCCACAAGTCATCCCTATATTTTACCACATATGTGGGTTCGGTCCTCCAAGGCTTATTGGAACTCTCTTCAACCTACTCATGGCTAGATCGATTATTTTCAAGTCAAATAGAACAACTATCTATCCATATCCCTATATATTAGAGGGGGAGGGGGAGGGGGGTTCCCTATCTATATGGGGGAGTGCCCTATCTATCCCTATCCCTAAACCTAGTGAGGGGAGGGGAGGGGAGGGGGGTTAGGGTTGGGAACTCAGCTAGGACCTCCCCCTCCCTAAATAGCTATATAGGTCACCATAGTGACATAGTTGTAATCACACCTACACCTAATGGCTTAAGTTGTTGTTCCCATTTACTCACTGACCCATTATATAAAAGGTATGTCATTTAGTGCTACACTAACCACTCATGGTGCACCATGCACCAGGCTGGCTCTAGACACTTCTAGAGTCTGATGCACCACTATGATCCAAATAGCCCTATATCTATATGCTAGGTGGCATGACCGGCTGATTGTTTATGTGCATCAAATTCTAGGTTTGTTGTACTCCCTTTCTTAGGGTTATTTTCACCTTTCCCTCATAGTACTTGTATGTTATCTGTCATTAAGGAATACTTGGGCTTAGAGGGTGGTCCCCCTAATCTAAACACTTTGCATTTTACTTTACTGGGAAGAATTGAACAATACCACCCACCCCTCTATTTAGATAGGGAAAAAGGACTCTCTATAGAGTGGCTAAAACTCTAACTAGAGTTTTACTTTACTGGGAACTCTAGTTAGGTTGCCACCCCTATCTATATAAAGTTATTTTTGGCCAGTAGATATCTATTCTCTCAATGGCCCTATATCTCTATATATCCAGGCAATCTCCCTTCCCCACTCTATCTATTGCCCTATAACTATATGGGCGAATCCACTTTAGATAAGGATAGGCCCCCCCCCTCTCTCTTTAGAGGATCTAGGGCATAGGGGTTCTAGGGTGATATAGAGTTGGGTCGGCACCCCACTATTTATTTATGCACCTGCCCGCATATAGATAGAGATCTATATGGGACTTCCCCCATCTCCATCTATATAGAAGGGGGAGGGGGTTGGGAGGAGGAACCAATCTATAGGGCTATCACCTTCTTTGGCTAGATCTTCCAACCTTTTCACAATTCCCCCTAGTTATTCCATCATCCACATGCTAATGAATGAATTGCATAGAGAAGAAGAGCCCCAGCCCCCTATCTAGTCGAATATGGAGATGACCCCTATCTATAAATATGGCTCTAACCCATATAGATATAGACTATCTAGAGTGGTGCCATTAGAACTAGAACTATCTCCCCCTCTATCTATCTATATATGGGGAGATAGGGGGAGGTGGGCCCTGGCTGATGGAT
Organism: Torreya grandis; assembly: GCA_037957365.1. Taxonomy (NCBI): domain Eukaryota; kingdom Viridiplantae; phylum Streptophyta; class Pinopsida; order Cupressales; family Taxaceae; genus Torreya; species Torreya grandis. Next base: position 576,520 of record JARHVA010007700.1, on the reverse strand, counting down.
ATTTACCCAATTTTCTTTCACTCACCACTACTAATGGGGTCTCAATTGATTTCCTTTCCTCTAGTTACTTAGATGTTTCAGTTCACTAAGTCTTGTATGTGGACATAGTTTCTTGATCAGAGATCCATGGATCACAAACGGTATCTCCCCATGGCCTTTCACCTTTGGAAGCATCCTTCCCTCTCAATGCCTGGGCATCCATCTGATGCATTTTGATATAGTAGGATATAAAATACATTGAACCTACCCTACCATAGACCATTCCTACTCCCACTCCAAAATAGAGACATAATCTCTCTGCATTCTACATATAGAGATAGAGAAGAGATAGAGATAGAGTCATCTATATCTATCTCACTACTCAGATAGATCTAGATAGTGATCTAGATGGCCACTATAGACATAGACATAGACATAGATCTATGCCTATCTATGTAAGCCTCTATCTCCCTATATAGATCTAACTGGCCCTATCTAGATAGAATCTAGGGTGACTGACATTGACCATCTATATCTATCTCACTACTCAGATAGAAATAGATGGAAACTATAGACATATATCTACATCTATATCTATATCTATATGTAAGCCTCTCTATATATAGGGCAACCAACCCCTATCTAATCTATATGGCATCGCTCTACCTAGATATATCTAGAGAACCTTGCCATACCAGCCCTATCTATCCAATCCCCACCCACTTCAATTCCACTCAGGTATTCAAGACTCTACTCTACTCTACTCTACTCTACTCTACTCTACTCTACTCTACTCTACTCTACTCTAATCTACTCTACTCTATATATTAGAGAGGGGGGGCTCAACCCTCTATTCTCTATCTATAGAGAAGATAACTCAAACTCTCAGCCCTCTATTCTATATCAATCAATCAATCAATCAAACTAGATGGCTGGTTGGCTTGGGGGCTCGGGGACTCAGCCCTCTATTCTCTATCTATAGAATAGATATGGCTGAGGCCTCTATTTTATATCATCTAGAATCGGGCCACCCACCCATATGGATAAGATTGAGTTTCCTATCCTATATATAGAGAGGGGAGAGGCCCCCTCCCCCCTATATAGACCTGATCTATGCTATCTATTGGGGCTCTCCATCCCATATAGAGAGAGGGGAGAGGGGGGTGGCAAAAAAAACTCCATTTATATCTAGGGGGCTCATTGGCAGATAGATCTAGTGGGCATGAGATGGCATCCTATAGAGAGATGGGCTTCGATCAATGGTTGAAACTCACTGTATTATATAATTAATATGTGAGATGGCCATATAGATCTGATCTATAGGGCTCACCCATAGAGATAGATGGCTCGTGGTCTATTTCACTATATTCTATTCTATTATATTTTATTCTATTCTTTATGGCATCCATCTATCATATACATGATATGACTGATGACTGATTATATCATAATCCCCTACTAGACTACCGTATATACCAACCTCTCCCTCTCTAGCAGAGAGGGGTGCAATGGATCGAAGATAACCCCATCAGTTTATCTACTCTCAAGGTAGGGCCCTACGCTATATATCTATCCAATCCTAAGATAGAGTTTCATTAGAACTTAAATTAGTATGGTAGGGAGTGTCCTTCATCTGGTAGTCCCTCACCTATCTATATAGGGATAGGGGAGCATTTTAGAGATAGGGGGCCCACCCCATAGATAGATAGTAGATAGGGCAGGGTGATCGAGGGCCCCCCTCTCTATATAAGTCATAAATAGATATATAAGACATCTCAAATCTATGGATGGATAGGGTCATCTCATCTATTTTATACAAATTTAAGTGCCAATGATACTCTATCTCAGGATTGGATAGATATATAGGGCATATAGAATGAATAGAGATCTTAGATCTGGGAGTTGAGATCTATATCAATTTGATGTTGTCATCAGCCTAGACTATAGATAAGAGATGGTCATGTATCCATCTATTTTATACGTGATATCAATCATTCATCTTATCATGATGGGAGAACATCACATCATCAATAGGACTAGACTAGACTGGACTAGACTGGACTGGACTGGACTGGACTAGAATAGATTGGACTAGACTAGACTAGACTATAGATTCTTTCGATGATCTAGGAATCAAGCTTGACCATAATCTTGATCAATGGGTATATGGCTAGTCTTTAGTGGTGGGGAAACAAACCCATCTATGTCACCTTGATAGGAGTTCACCGCCCATCTATATATATAGGGGGAGCAGTTCTTTCTCTCCATCTCCATCTAGGTCTCCATACTTAGTGATGAGTGATGCCCTATAGATATATCTATATGAGTTGACCCCAGGTTCATACATCTATCTATAGGGCATTCACATTCCTCCTTATCTCTCCATTGTATCTTTTATATTGACTAGTGGGTCATTCTAGTTATGTTAATGGCTCAACCCCTCTCTCTAGATATAGAATGGGAGAGCACCCCCCCTCCCTAGAATTTCTCTATGGGGCTCTATCTATCATAGTGACACCCTCTCTCTCTCTATATATATATATATGGGGAGCCCCTCCCAATATAGAGTAGATCAGATCTATATAGGGCCAAAGAAACTCCCCATACCCATCTATATAGAGAGGGAGATGGGGGGCCCAAGCCCTATATATATATCTGGTATCTAGGGGGGGCTCTCTATATAGATGGGGGGTTAGATAAAGTTAGAGGGGCCCTCCCCTCCCCTTCTATTCTATATAAACTAAACTGATGGGGATGGGGGGTCCCATAAAGAGAGAGACTTTGGCCAAGCCCTATCTATCTGGCAAGTCCATAACATTGGCCAAGCCCTATCTATTTGGAAATAGTTTCTATAGGGTGGCCCCCCTCTCCCCACCCTATATCTATCTATCTATTTATCTATTAGATCTATATAGGGGGGGGCCCTCTCCCTCTCTATAGGCTAGGGCACCTATCTAATCTAAATATATATATGGAGGGGGAGGGAGGGAGATGGGGAGATAACATTAATCTACTATGGGGCACTCGATAGCCTTTACATCTATACAGGCTGTATGGTTACTAGTCAACCATCCATAATCTGCCATATATGTCTATAGGGCAACCAACCCATATAGATATCTAGTAATGCCATATATAGATAGGGACCTCCATTCCAACCTTAATCTCAATCTCTATATGGAGTGGGGGAGTGGGACAAATATGTAGTCTCTTTCAGAGGTTGTAGATGTGGTGCTCAATCGACAGTTCCCTTATATAGATAGATAGATAGATAGATAGATAGATAGATAGATAGATAGGTAGATAGATAGATAGATAGATATGGGGTAGAGATAGTCCCTCTATTTATATGGGCCTAGACTAGACGAACCGCTCGACCTGAAGGCCCTATATAGATATGGATATGGGACATATAATATCTAATCTATATGGCAATGGCAGAGGCCCTAACTCCCCCTCCTCCCCACCTAACTATATATATCTATTTAGGGGTGAGTGCCCCCTATAACTAGTTGGGCTATTCGTTGCCCCTCTTCTAGCCGTATATATAGAATAGAATAGAATAGAATAGAATAGAATAGAATAGAATATATGGAGGGCCCAAGAAATCCCTATCTAAATAGAGGGGGGGTGAGTGTGTAGTTGACTGATCATATCACAATGGATGGATGATGAGACACGTATATAATGAGATGGTGGCATCACTTGACCCCCTTGCCCTCCCCAGATCAGATCTATATAAAGGGAAAGGGGTGCCATATCTTAGGGTGCCCCCCCCACCCCATAGATAGAGAAGAGAGGGGGCCCTCTAGAGAGACTTGATGCTTGACCCAAGCCCTATCTATATGGGCCCCCCAACCCAATAGATAGAGTCCCTCTCCCCTCTCTATATATACAGGAAACTAACTCCCATATATATATATATATAGAGAGAGAGAGAGAGGCACTTTCTATGGTAGCCAAAAAACTATATACAGTATAGTTAGGGGTGGCCTAATATATAGTTTTTTTGTCCCTCCCTATAGATCTTATCTTATCTCATATATATAGAGGGGGCAGTGAAGACTATATATCCCATCTCTAGGAAAACGGTGTCTGCATAGTATTAGATTGGATAGAGTCAGTCAGTCTAATCTATATGGTATATGGCTAGGCAATGATGGTAGTTATGCCAAGAGTATGCGCCAGATAGATAGGGCCACCCACCCAGAGCTCTCTCTATAGATGGGGCCTCACCTACTCTAGGGTTGGGTCTATATAGATAAATAGATAGATAGATAGATAGATAGATGGGGGTGGCTATCTAGAAGTTAGAGTTTAGATAGGGATAGTCGGCTCTCGACCCCCTATCTATATGTGGATATGGGGGGGAGGAGGCTGAGGGCATTCATGCCCCTCATGCTGACAGCCTCTATTCTATCTAGAGAGCTTGTTCTCTTGGGGAGGCCAAGCCATATCCCCATAGACTTAGGGTAGGGCCCTCATGTCACCATCTATAGTTCTCTCTAAGGGCATAGATCTAGATAGGCCCTTAAATTCTAGCTATATATAGTGGCAGTCTCCCTATCTCTATATCTTGGTCCCTCCCTATAGAAATAGATAGAACTACTGACCCCCTCGACTTCTATCTATAGAGTCTAGTCATCTATATGGTATGCCCCCTCTCTCTAAATATAGATATGGGGCACCCCCCATCTAGTATAGTTGGGCTTAACCCCCCCTAGAATATAGATCTTATCTATCTAGGCCTGGCCCTATCTATAAAACTGGCTATATAGTGGATAGGTTATAGGCTAGGCACCCTATATATGGAATGGATATGGTGAGCTGGGCAGATATAGCCTAGATGAATCTATAGGGCAGGGCCAAATCTGGGAGACCCCTTATCCCTTCCCTATATATATAGTAGAGTCAAGGTGTCTCCTGGCCCTATATCCATATAGGCATTTATTCCATATAGATAGTATTGTGACCCCCCAGCTAGACTCTCCTCTCTATAGGGGCCCCATATAGAGTTTTGCCAGATCCATGGCTAGATATCTATAGGGGCCCCTTGACCCTGAACTGAAGAGAGAGGCATCTAAGATAGATGCCTATATGTATAGGGCAGGGCTACATACAGATAGAGAGTTAGTGATAGTAGTTCTTCATGCTCCTCCTCCAGCTAGTGGAGGCCATCAGGGCCCTTTCTATATATGGGCTTTACGCCCTCAATCCCCCATAGATATAGAGGGGGGTTGAGTGCTGACAATAGACTCTATATAATAGATAGTGGTCCTCACCTTAGTATGATAGGGGTGAATCTAGGCTATATTTAGTGTAGTGGGGCCCAACTCACTATTTCTATATATGCACCCTCGCCCCACCCCATCTCTCCTACCCATCTATATATGCGGGTGGTCAGTCCCCTACGTATACAATTCTCTATCATTGGCCTATTCTATATAGGGGCGGGGCTATATAGAGTTGGAGTTGGGCCCCCTCTATAGACTCTATCTATTTGGAATGGAATAGATGATATAGAAAGTTATGCTCTCAATTGACCCTATCTATATATATGGGACATCCAAGCACTCCCATCCCATGACAAAGGGCCCCCTATCTATACTCACTCACTCACTCCTAAATATATCTATGGGGTGAGCATAGTGAATACCCCACAAGATAGGGTAGATCATATCTATCTATGGGGATCCCCCTAGATAGATCTAACCCAGATAGATAGGGCTAGGGCCCAAGCCCTATCTATCTGGGCCTATCTAATCTCTATATGGCAGATCTAGATCTATATAAGGGGGCCCCTTAGATAGATCTAACCCAAATAGATATATAGGGCTTACGGGGGGCTCCCTATATAGATTGGATTGGATCATAGATATGTCACCCCTCATAGATAGATATATATAGGCTCCCCATATAGTTAGAGAGGGGAGGGGGAGGCACTCAACCCCCCATCTAGATATAGATAGGCCCCCCCCACCCCAATAGTATATAGTTATGGTTGGGGGTGGTACCCCCTAGATATCTTATCTTAAGCGTAGGCCCCCCCTCTCTCTATTATTTTAGGGTATAGGGTCTATTGAGACTTATCTTATCTTGAGCGTATCAAATCTTATCTTGAGCTCCCCTTCTCTCTATAGGGTCGGGTCTATCAAGACTTGAGCTCCCCCCCTCTCTCTATTATCTAGGGTATAGGGTTTATCAAGACTTATCCCATCTATATATAGAGGGGGTCTCATCCATCTATTTTGATGTGATACAACTAGATAAAGATAGACATGTGGTGCCTAGAGATATAGAACAATTTGATTGATCTATATCTAGATATGGGTCGGGGTCTTCCATCTCCTAGCTATAGCTAAGGCCATAGATAGTTCTAGGGGAAGAGATAAGATATGAGGTTGAGGCCATAAATATTTCTAGGGGAAGAGATAAGATACGGAACTAAGGCCATAGATGGTTCTAGGGGAAGAGATAAGATATGGGTGGGGCCTAACCTTCATAGAGAGTGTATTTCCCTCATAGAGAAGAGAGTGCATGTAGTTCATTTGACACTCTCCCTACCGCCTATCTGTATATAGAGGAGCATAAGCATAAATGAATGCCCTACTGATCTAATTGAAGTCAATGCCCCCCATAGATATATAGTTCAAAGTGGGGGACCTAGAGTCCATACAGTGATGCCCCCTCTATTGGAATGTGAATGCAAGAATGCACTCCATACTAGACTAGATTGGACTAGACTAAGACCCAGGCTTCACCACCCCCCCTAATTTGCTCTAACCCAAACCCCATGCCCTCTCTATCTCATTGAGAGATAAATAGATTATAGAATAGATAAAGGTTGGGGTTGGGAAAATCTCTCACTCATGTGGAGTGGATATCAAGACCAGCCCCCATTAGGATCAATCACATCACCTTGGGGCTGGGGCCATATAGATATATAGACAAGGATGGGGCCCCTCCCCCCTCTCCTATAGAATAGATGAATAGATCTATGAGTTCCTTGTATATCTATCAGCTATATCTATCCTATCCTAATAGATCATGTAGTGCCATCCCATCTGACCCCAAATGAAGGACCCATGGAAATGGGATCTGTCAGACTTAGATAGTGGTGGGGGGAGGGGATGTCAGGAAACAAGCCATGTGCCCATATTTAAATGGTGACAACCCACCCTAATAACCATGTCGAGGCCTCCCCCACTCCACCACCACCTATACCTAGTCCTCTGTTGAGGGGAGAGGCCTCCCCTACCCCGCCACCCAACTAGATAATAGATGTATATGCTAGGGAGAGGTTTAGGTTAGGCTCCATCCCTATGCCCTATCTATTCCCTAGGGGAACCTGAGTGAGGAAGAGGGGGCGTCGATATGATTGGATACCTAAGAGATTGAGGTGGGGGTAGGGAGATCCTATAGATGATTGCATGCTCGAGAGACATAATCCTTCAAAGAGACTGCTTCTATGGCAATAGGCATAAAGACATGATTGGTTCTATAGATCTCACTGCATTGACTGTAATAAACTCCTTCTCATTATGGTAGAATGGAAGTCTAATTCAAATGACCAGGTACAACATCACATTTGACCCCTAGGGAAGGGATAGCCTAACTATGAAGTGCATCATTAGATGTTATAATCATACGTGAATGAGTTTTGGTTGGTATAACCACTTGATTGTCCACTTTTAATAAACATGATTGACCTAGTTTTGGATCATCCTCTAGGATCATATGACTGTCAAAATTTGGTGACTATTCATCAAAAATGTTATAGTCTAAATACTCATAAGGTTGGGTCGATGCCCCCCTCTCTAGATTCTTGAGAAAGTCACCCCCTAAACTGTACTTGCAAGTTTCCCTATGAATAGCTCTCTACACTTATCTCTTATCATTGATGACACAACTACCATATCACAATTCTAATATAATAATGGGACTATCCATGTCACATCATGTCTATTCCAATCTAACTTATCTATATTGTGGTAGGCCTACTCCCTACTCCCTACTCTATATAGACTAGACCAGACCTGACCCTATCTAGAGTGGATTAATTATCACATATGTGTTCTCCCACTATGGCATGAACATGACATAATAGGGATAGGGGAATGCATATGACATGATAGGGGATGTGATGCCCTCTAGTGAATTGAGTGATGCCATAACCATCTAGGGTGAACTCTCTACCTATCCCATCTAGCTTAACCCAGCCCATGCCAGACTATAGTGTAGTGTGAGTGATGCCAGACTATAGTGCAGTGATGAAGTGAGTGATATCTAAAGTAGCCCATGCCAGACTATAGTGAAGTGATCTAGATAGTGATGTAGTCCATATTATAGATGTAACATGATGTCTATAAATTATAGTCAATTTAGTTTAGTTTAGTTTAATTTAGTTTAGTTTAATTTAGTTTAGTTTAGTTTAGTTTATGTAGAGGGGGAGGGGAGAGCCCCTCTAACTCGAGACATATATATATAGAGAGGGGGCCCAAATATCTAGTTAGATTAGATCCCCATCCCCATCTATATAGAGAGGGAGAGGGGGGGAGCCCCCCTTAGATAGATATATAGGGTTGGGGCCCTCTATCTAAACTAAACTTGAGACATCCCATCCCATCTATATCTATCTGCGAGAGGGCCACTATAGAAATATAAGTTTAATGGGCTAGATTAGATATTTGGGCCCTTATATCTATCTGGGAGAGGGCCACCATAGAAATAGAAGTTTAATGGGCTAGATTAGATATTTGGGGAGAGGGGGCCCTAGCCCTATATATCTATATGGGTTAGATCTATCTAAGGGGGCTCCCCCCTATATAGATCTAACCCAGATAGATATAGAATAGATAGGGCTTGGGGGGGTGCCAAAAAAATATAGACTATGGGGGGGGCACATTTTATAAATAGAGATAGAGTTTACAGGGAGTCTATATTCAATTTAGATATGGGGTGGATGGGTACGGTCTATATTAGAGTTAGTTTAGTTTAGTTTAGTTTAGTTTAGTTTAGTTTAGTTTATATAGAGGACAAAAAAAAACCCATCTATATAGAGAGAGCCCCCCCAAGCCCTATAGATCTATTTGGGTTAGATATATCTAAGCCGCCCTCCCCCCTATATAGATCTGATCTGATCTGATCTAACCCCCATATATATAGAGAGGGGGACCCCCCTAGATAGATCTACTAGAATCTATATAGAGAGGGGGGTCCCTCTAACTCTATCTAACTCTATCTTGAGGGGTATTCACTATTCTCACCCCATATATAGCCATATAGAGTTGAGTTTAATGGGGATTGATTCTATCTATTAATATAGATGGGTGCCAATGAAACTATATACTGTGGATCTATCTATAGGTAGATTATAGATTTAGATTGATATAGGGTCACATCTATAATGGATGATGACCCCCCATATATAGAATGGGGATAGGGCCCCCATACCTATCCCCATCCCCATTCCCATCTATAAAGAGGGAGATAGAGAGGGGGGTTGAGGGTTTGATCTCATGAGTCACTTTCTCCCCCCCCCCCGTGGCAAATAGATCTATAGGGGTGAGAACCATATAATAGATAGGGATCATCCTTCCCCGTATCTATTCTCGTATCCCATCTCTATTAAAGGGGTAGGGGAAGGGCAATAGGGGCAGGGGGGCTTGAGTCACCCTATCTATAGATAAGATCCCCTAGATATAGATATGATGCAAGCCATATCCCCTATCAATTTATAAGATAGGTGTGAGGAAATGTGGTCCCTAGAATTTAGAACTAGTTGGGTATAATATATAGGGGTCCCATCCCATATCCATCTATAGGGCTCTAGATTGGGAAGTGGTGCCATATCCCATATAGTTAGTTTAGTTTAGTTTAGTTTAGATAGAGTGCCACCCCCAATAGATAGGTTTTTTTGGCCAACCATATAAAGTGCCTCTATATATATATATGGGAGTTAGTTTAAATATAGAGGGGCTCCCCATACCATATATATAAAGGGGGGGCTGCCCTATAGATAAGATAATATTTGTTACGATATATATATATATATATATATATGGGAGTCTATAATATTCGCTACACTCAAGATAAGATAATATTCACTACTCCATCTATATATATGGGATAAGATATATAGGCCCAGATAGATATAGATATATAGGGTTCTCAACCCATATAGATAGATAGATAAGTGACATACATCCAAAAGAGCTCCTTCTAGATTGGGTTTAGACTGGCCCTATATAGATGACGAAAGAGTGACCAAACAAACTGGGTTGGGTTTAGATAGACATTGACTATCTAGGGTGGGGTGGCCTATATATCCATCTGGCACCTCCTTCAAATGTCTGGGGTGGGCTGGGTTCAGACCCAACCTCCCAAAGATAGGTATATAAGGCATGGGCTAGCCTAGATATCCATCTGGCACCTCCATCAGATTGTACCTCTAAATGATTGACTCTCTATTGTCTGGGGTGGGCCCTAGATATATAACTCTACACTCACCCATATATCTATCCAATCCCCACCCACTTCAATTTCTATATGGCTAGGGCTATCTTTAGACAGATGAAAGAGACACTAGCGAGACTAGGCTGGGTAGACCCCATATATATATATATATATATATATATATATATATATATATATATATATATATATATATATATATATATGGCATTTCATCCTAGTCTATCTTTCCAAGGCTAGGGTGGGCTGGGTTCAAACCCAACCTCCCAAGGATAGGTTTATAGGGCATGGGTTGGGTGCTTATAGATCTTAACTTAGTGGCCCTATCTATATGGAAGTCATTCCCATACTTTAATGTGTTGAGATTAAGATTAAGAGTAGCTTGTATCATTATCATATAGAATACTATAGGGCCTCAGATTATCTAGTGGCCTAGATTTGAGGGGGGGATATTGTATCAATCATCTGAATTCAAGGAAGGAGCACTCTAACTATCTAAGGAGAGAAATAAGGACTATCAACTCTTAACTCTTACTATCAAAGGGACTATCAACTCACTCTTACTATCAAGAGTTAGTTATTGGGAGAGGGCTCATAGGGGCCCGCTATCACTCACTACACTCTCTTCATTCCACATGCATGATGGCAAGTTTTTTGCTTTTGTTAGGTTTTTTTAGGTCATGCTCAACCGAAAGGTCAAGCCTATCCATCTATCTCCCTTACCCTTCTAGTTGAGAGCCTCCTATCCATCTATCTCCCTCTCCTTGTTATGGAGATAGATGGATAGGCCTCATCCTCTTGAGCCTAGATAGAGTCTATCTAGTTCTAGTCTCTAGGCCTGTCACCATATCTATCTATCTATCTATCTAGGGTACCAACTAGAGAGAGTCACCCTCAACCCCCTCCCCTATATATATAGATGATAGATGGGAGCCATATAGAATCTATATTGGTTGTATAGAGTTAGATAGATAGATAGATACATAGATAGATAGATAGAGGGGGGAAACCCTCTTAGATGGCCCCATCTATCTTCTATAGAGATGCAGGTGGGTGACCCCCCCTCTCTAGAATTTCAATCCCCATTAAACTAAACTTATATGGCTTGGGGGCCCCATTCAACTCAACTCTATATGGCCTGGCCCCATTAAACTCAACTCCACTTATATGATATGGCCTGCCCCCCCCTCTGTTTAGATAGGGACTCAACCCTGCCTTTGTTAAACTCAACTCCCATCTATATATAGAGGGGCTATCTATGGGGTGGGTGGGGTGGGGGTTCCAAAAAAATATATACCATGGGGGTGCCAATGAAACTATATACCGTGCCCCCACTCTATATATCTCATAGTGAATCCACTCTCTATCTATCATAGTGACTCCCTCTCTATATATAATGGGAGCCCCTCCCCTTTATATCTAAACTCTAAACTTGGCCTCTCTAATCTATATCTAAATCTAAATCCCCATTAAACTCTATATGGCTCTCTATGGGGTGGGGGTGCCAAAAAAATAGAGACCATGTCAATGCCAATGCCAATGAAACTCTATCTCTATCTCTATCTCTATCTCTATTTGTATCTGTATCTCTATCTCTATCTCTATCTCTATCTCTATCTCTATCTCTATCTCTATCTCTATCTCTATCTCTATCTCTATCTCTATCTCTATCTCTATCTCTATCTCTATCCATATACTGTGGGGGTGCCAATGAAATTATATACTATGGGGATACCACCCCCTCTATCTCTATCTATCCTAGTGAATAGAACTCTATACTGCCACCCCCCTCTATCTCTATCTATCATAGTGAATAGAACTCTATACTGCCAAAAAAAGAGAACTCTAGACTACCAAAAAAATAGATATTGAGCCCCTCCCCTTTATATCTAAACTCCCATATATCTATAGAGGGTCCCATATAGATTTTAGTTTATATAGAGGGCCACATATAGATAGAGTTTAATGGGCTCTATCTTGGGGGGAGGCCATCTATATAGAGAGGGGTTTCCCCCCCCCACAAGCCCTATCTATCCCATATATATATATATATATATATATATATATATATATGTATATAGTGGGCCCTCAACCGGTCCCCTCCACTCTAGTCGAGCCCAACTGGAAATGTATATACATCATGTGAATCTCTTGATATCGATATCAATATCTAGATAAGGGAGGGGGAGTGCCAAAAAAACTAGATATTTGGGGGGAGGGGTGGGGTGGTTGAGCAAGGTTGAACATATTATTCTATTCCAATACGTGACCATAGACATAGTTCAATCTATAGAATCTATCTATGGGGTGGGGGTTGATGACTGATTATATCATATCACGTATATAATGGATGGATATGGATGATGGTATGTATAGCTCAACCACCCCTCCCCCCTCCCCTATCTAGATATTGATATTGATATCAAGAGCCAACAAAAGGTAAGGTCATTCAGTGTGCATACACTCCTACCAATCTGGCCTACTGAGCCTATCTGTCTATGGGTGATGGAGAGAACCATTCCGCTCCCCCTAAATAGATAGATAGATAGATAGATGGGTAGTCCTATCAAGGTGGCATGCCACTCTCTATATCATATCTGTATATATCTATGGGTAGATTCCTAAGATAGAGATATAGGGCTGAGGGTTTGCCTATCCTATAGAATAGATGGGGATGGGGCTAAAGAAACTCTATTTAGCCAATGCCCCATAGAGAATATAGACTCTATCTTTATCTCTATCTCTATCTCTATCTCTATCTCTATCTCTATCTCGATCTCGATCTCTATCTCTATCTCTATCTCTATCTCTATCTCTATCTCTATCTCTATCTCTATCTCTATCTCTATCTCTATCTCTATCTCTATCTCTATCTCTATTTCTATCTCTATCTCTGATGGGGCCCTATAGATTAGATGGGCCCCCCACCCCCACCCCATAGATAAACTCTAAACGAGACTCCCCCACCCCATATCTAAACTGAATATAGACTCTATCTCTATCTCTAATGGGGTGGGTCCCTATAGATTAGATTAGATTAGATTTGATTAGATTAGATAAGATTAGATGGGCCCCCCCACCCCCACCCCATAGATAAACTCTAAATGAGACTCCCCCACTCCATATCTAAATTGAATATAGACTCTATCTCTATCTCTATCTCTAATGGAGATGGGTTGGCAGCCTTTACTTTAGAGGGCCATATACAGTGTTTACCCCACCCCCATGGTCTCTAATAACTATGTATATGGGGACAGTCTCTATTCACTATGTCTATGGTGGCATAGTCTAGAGATAGAGATAGAGTCTATATTCTCTATGGGGCATTGGCATTGGAAGTTTAGAGCTAGTTTAGTTTATATAGAGGCCTCCCCCCTCTCTATATATATGGGGAGTTTATTTGGCCTCCCCTCTATATCTATATAAGCTCGAGACATATATATATATAGAGAGAGAGAGAGAGGGGCCCCTCTCTATAAACTAAACTTGAGACATATATATAGATAGGGGGCCCTTCCCCCCCCTCTCTATCTCTATCTATATGGGGAGTTAGATGGAGTTAGTTGAGCACCTCCCCCCCCAAGATAGAGTTTCTTTGGCCCCTCTATATAAACTAGATGGGGAGTTTCTTTGGCCCAAGATAGAGTTTTTTTGGTCCTCTATATAAACTAAATTGTATCTAACTCCCCATATATAGAGAGAGGTGGGTATTCGCTATGCTCACCCCATATATAGATTAGATTATATTAGATTATATTATATTATATTATATTATATTATATTATATTATATTATATTATATTATATTATATTATATTATATTATATTATATTAAATGATAGATTCTATTCATTATGATAGATAGAGATAAAGGGGGTGGCACCCCATATAGAATAGAAATCTATATGGGTGGGGGTGGATCTATCTACAGGGGATTTAGATAGGGGTGATGGGGAATCGACTGATCCACCAGATTCATGCCTGCCATATATAGTGTAGTATAGTGTAGTGGACCTGGTGTTATATATCTATATTCTATGATAGGGTCATACTAGTCTATATCCCATTGTCACCTCGATTGACTGGCACCCCCCATCCATGAAGAAATCCTATTCATTTAGATCGGCCATGATGGAGAACAAGAACATATTACATTTGTAATATATAATGGGTGATCGATTCGCATTCATGTGGTGTCTTGATATATTTAGTTCTGAGTCCCCCTCTATAGAATGGGGTCAAGCACTCCTATTCCTCAGACAGATAGGGGGATTACCCCACCCCCCCACCCCCTATATATAGAAGACTCTACTTCATTTTTAGTGTCAGTAAAATAGGCCAGGGCTAGTTGAATGGGGCTTATAGTCTAATCAGTTGAATAGAGAGAATGGGGCTTATAGTCTAATTGGTTGAAACGTACCACTCATAACGGTGATATTGTAGGTTTGAGTCCTACTAAGCCTATTCCCCCAGTCTGAAGGTTTGTCATTTTTGTCTTACCTGAATATAGGCCATAGGCTATCAATAGGGAGAGGTCTTACTCTCTATCAAGAGGTCGGGAGAGCACCCTATAGATAAATCCAATCCCCGAAGTCTAGAGTTGATATATAGAGTAAGACATCGGCCCCCCATACCATATATATAGAGTGGTGGGCATTCAAACCATATATAGATGAGATGGTGGGTTGGCCAAGGGCTATGGCTATATCCACCATCTAGAGAGAGGTAGTTGGCCCTATATATAGAACTCAGGCTCCCACTATCCAATGACAGCCTATCTAG
Source organism: Torreya grandis (assembly GCA_037957365.1). Lineage (NCBI taxonomy): Eukaryota > Viridiplantae > Streptophyta > Pinopsida > Cupressales > Taxaceae > Torreya > Torreya grandis. The sequence goes on along the minus strand of JARHVA010007700.1, from coordinate 561,286 downwards.
ACTTCAGGGTGGAGTCTCCATCCAACTAACTATGGGTGTAGGTGTGTTGCCATGAGTTCATAGAGAGTAGAGCGTGATCGAATTCTCGGTGTTGATGTGAACCCATGCCCCCCTCCCCTATATAGATATGGATATGGGCACTCAACTCATATCATACATATCTATTTTTTTGTGACTGTATTCATGCCCATATCTCCCATCTATATATAGAGGGGGGGCAGATAGGTATATAGGGGATCGATCTCTAGAGAGTTAATAATTTATCTATGGGGTAAACCCTTCCCTTCCCCTAAGATAGGGTTAGATAGATTTTAGAGAGAGGGCCCCCCCTCTCCCCCTCCCTCTCCCTCTCCCTTTCCCTCTCCCTCTCCCTCTCCCTCTCCCTCTTTATAGAGATGGGGATGGGATTTTATAGTGTAGTGGTCACCCTCTCTTGATAGGGGGAGTAGGGAATCCCACCATGGGGCACTCCCCCGATGGCCTACTCTATCTACCTATATAGGACACTCTATATAGGAGGGGGAGGAAGATGAGGGGAGAGTACTCGGCCAAGAGAGTAACTCGATCAGGTTATGTGCATTGATTGGGAGAAAGGATGGGCAAGGAGGGGGGTGCCCCTATATATCTTATAGAAAGAAGAATGAGGTAGGGAGTCTCTCAATTTCAAGAGTGAAAGATCAGAGAGAATAATGATGATTTGAATGATTTGTATTATCCCAATGATTTGGCTATTCCTCTTCGAGTACCTAAAGGTCCTCACAATCACTCCTTGTGATGCTGTGGAACCATGGCAATTAGGATCTCAAGATGCGGTAACACCTGTGATGTAAGGAATTATTGACTCACATCATGATATTTTTTCCTTCCCAATTTTGATTTTAGTTCTTGTATCATAGATGTTGGTTTGCGCTTTATGGCACCTTCACTATAGAAGAAATCTAATCCCATAAAGGATTGTTCATGGAATGACTATATAGATTATTTGCACCATATTCCCTAGTATTATCCTGATGTTCATCACTATACCATCATTTTCCCCATCATACTCGATGGATGAGATAGTGGTCAATCTAGCCATTATTATCAAAGCTATCAGACATTAATGGTATCAGAGTGTGTCCCTTAATGAGGGGGAAGTGCAACGGAATGCACTCTGCAATATGGCCATCTAGCTTACCGAAGGGAGAAAATCTCCCATTATCTGACGTCAAGAGACTCAAGGGACCATAACATGCTAGAAAGGGGATTGAGTTAGACCCACCTAAAAGGAAATAAGGCTAAGGACTTCCCTCACACTGACAAAATTATAGATATCACTAGGGAGGCCAAGGGGGCTACTCTATTTAGATAATGCCCCTCACGTCAACCCAACACTCTCAAGGAGGCCAAGGGGTGAGCATACTATATATCTAATTGGCATTACAATAATAAATCCCCATTAAACTCAACTCAACTCCCATCTATATATAGAGGGAACTCAACTTATATGGCTTGGGGCCATATAGGGTTTAATGGGGATTCTACTTTATACAGATATGGGAGCCATATAGATAACCCTATCTATCTGATCTAAACTCAACTATAGACTATGGATATCTATCTAAAGTAATTGAGGGCCCCTATGGGGCCCCTCACACTGATAGTTCCCATATAGAGAGAGGGGGTTGGAGGTCAAGGGTCCAAACCTGATTCCTACAGATGATGTGTTTAACTCAAGATAATATAGACTTCCCTTGCCATATAGGGCTCTCCCATTGGTTAGGGGTAGACTCTAGAGAGTCAGCCTAACATCACCATATCTATATAGAGGGTGCCTCAACCTATCAATCGAGCACCCTATATATAGAGAGAGGGGGGTGACCCCTAGACATAGTTGGGGCTCGACCCTCAGCCCTAGACTCTATATAGAACTTATAACTAGCACTCGATTAAGGTGTGAGTGATAGCGAACCACTTAGTTGACTTAAGGGCCAGGGCCCCTATCTATATATGGGGCACTCAATCAAGGTATTCCCTCTCCCTCGATCTCCTATCATCGATCAAGTATGAACTCTATATAGCCACCCCCCCACCCCATATAAACTATAGATGGAGTAGCAAATAGTTTATTAGTCCATATATCTATTTGGGAGGCCCATATATATATCTATTTCTCTATATAGAACCTTTCTTTACTTTAGGCCCATATCTATTCTATTATATTCTATTCTATTCTATTTTATTTTATTCTATTCTATTCTATATAGTTGCCCTCCTCTCCCATTGGTTGAGGGCCTTTAGGGCTACCCCCCTAAAACCCCCACCTAGATTATTCAGCTTTATTCCAAGTAGGTCGTCACCCCCCACCCCCCCCAACCCCCTATATATCTTATATAGATAATTCTATCTATATTGTCCCTCTCCCCCAAGACCTCTCCCCCATCTATATAGAGTAGCCTATATATCTATCTGGGGCCGTTAGGCCCCTAGATAGTGGTGGGAATAAATGCCTGACTATAGAGAGTCACCTTAAAGTTGCCATATATATAATCTATATATAGGGTGCTGACTATGCCCTTCAGTTGAGTGTCAACTGATAGTCGCCCTCCAAATAGTTATATAGGTAGTCGAGTTCTGTTTGCCTATGATTCATTTTGTTCACCCATGAACTAGAAACCCATTTACTCACCACTTACTTCACTCCCATTAGTTTCTTTTCTCTAGTTGGTGTTGCTGGCTAGTAGGGCAGCCTTCCCTAGTCGAGCTTATGGTTCCTTATCATTGGAGTCTTCCCGAGATAGATGAGAGATATATGCCCAGCCTATAATGTCTGATCGTGGTGCTGGAGTGGTGAATCTATTAGCACCATGCATGGTAGTGGCATATAACTTCGAACCTAATAGGCTAGAAAAAACCTTTCAAAATGGGGGATCATTGTGGTGGGAGGCCATTGATTATTTCCTTATTTGGGGATAGAGGTCCCATAAAAGGGCAAAAGCAACCATGACTAAGGGTAACTATCTCTAGTTTAGTCGGCACTCTATCTATACATGGGGCCTTTAAACCACTCAATTGATAGGTTGAGTGAGGGTGGCTAGATACATACATGATAGATGGCACTTAGCCTATCAGCTGAGGGACTCAATCGTAAGTTTGAGCAAAGAAGTCAAGTGCCAAATATAGAGAGTCACCCTCGACTCTCTGCCCCAACCCCATCTATAGAGATCTAGGTGGGTGCCCCCCTCTACCAATGCCAATGCCAATGTTTAGATAGGGATAGGCCAAAAACCCCCTATCTTGGGATAGGGAATAGATAATCTATATAGAGGGGGGGCCTCTCCCCCATATCTAGCTAGAGGTGTTAGGAGAGCACCAACTCTAGAGAGTCACCCTTGTGTCAATGTTAGGAGGCTAAGGGGGACCATTGCTTATACTCCACCATAGGACAGTCACTGTGATATGTGATAAAGAAGGCCCTTAACCTCCTCGACCTGAAGGTCAAGACCCTTACATTGATTGAGGGTGACTCTCTAGAGTCGACACCCTATATAGAGATATGGTGGTAGGAGGAGGTTTTCCCTCATCCTTTATATATGGATAAGTGCTGACTATAGAGAGTCACCTTCAACCCCCTCCCCTCTATATATAGATGATAGATGGGAGCCATATAGAATCTATATTGGCTGTATAGAGTTAGATAGATAGATAGATAGATAGATAGATAGATAGATAAATAAATAGATAGATAGGTAGATAGATAGATATAAGGGTAGGGAATGCCTCATATAGTTCTAGCTATATAGGGGGTGCCAAAAAAAGATAGACCATGGGGGTGTCAAAAAAAGAGAGACCATCCCCTCCCCTCCCCTTTATATCTAAACTCCCAACTATATCTAGAGGGTCCTATATAGATATATATAGAGAGGGGTGCCACCCCCTCTATCTCTATCTATCCTAGTGAATCTAGACCATGCCCCCCATGGTTTGGTCTATCTATAGTGATCTAAACTCAACTCTAGACCATGGATAGACCCTATATAGAGAGGGGGGCACCTATTCCTTTCCATTGAGGGGGAGTCAAATTTAGGGGACAGAGACATGACACAACAATTTTCCATTCTCAAATAACCCATATTCTCCACACTGAACTAACACTTGATAGATTATCCGACCCTGAGCAATTTGAGTCATTGGTGGGGGTTTGGTTCATTAGATGGTATTCATCCAGCCATTTAGATAGTGATAGGCATTTTTCCAGCTATGCATTACACACCTCATGTGGATCCAACTTTCAACAGCATAGAACACATCATGAGAGATGTTGAAGGGGGTTGATTGCTTCGTTATATGCATGCTAATGGGGAAAGTATGTTTCCCATCATAGTTTACCCCCATATTTTTTGCATTTTGTATTATGTAAGTTATGACAGTCCTAAGGAATTCATTTGGTGCCTTAGATTTGTCATCTCCCCATTAATGATTGTGACTACTTCCATAAGACATGAACTACCTCAGGGTCAAATGAGCTTTTGGGGAGCTACAACAATTACAAGCTTAGCTAGTGCCATACTTGTAGTGGGAGATACGATAGTGACTCGGTTGTGGGGTAGTTTCCCTATGGACAATGCCACCTTAAATCATTTATTTAGTCCTCATCATCCACTCCCTCCTATTCTAATAGGTGTCAATCCTCTTCATCTAGCCACATTGCATCAATATGGATTGAATAATCCATTGGGTGTGCATTCAAAGATGGATAAAATCTCTTTTTATCCCTATTTTTACGTGAAGGATCTAGTAGGTTGGGTAGCTTCTGCTATCTTCTCTTCCATTTGGATTTCTTGTGCTCCTAATGTCTTAGGGCATCTCGACAATTATATACCTACTAATCTAATGGCCACCCCACCTCATATTGTGTTAGAATGGTATTCCCCACCAATCCATGCCATTCCTCACAGTATACCCAAATTTTTTTTGGTGTAGCCATAATAGCACTCATTTTTCCATCTCTGTTGGCTCTACCTTTTATGAAAAGTTTGTATGTTCGTAGCTCAAGTTTTTGCCTGATCTACCAAAAACTCTTTTAGTTTTTCCTAGTAGATTGCTTACTATTAGGTCAAATCGAATGTGAACCCATGGAGGCACCATATGTGACTATTAAACAAATTCCTCTATTATCTCTCTTCTTGTTCTTTGTCCTAGCGCCCATTCTAGGATGAGTTGGAAAAAGAATGACTGATTATTACACCAATCACTTACAATTTGAGGGCATAGACTGATAGGGCATTGATGACCAACCTTTAGGTCAGGTCGAGGACTTCCCTCTCCTATTGGTTGAGGTCTTCCCTCCCCCCTGACCCTAACTATATAGAGTTTTTTTGGCAACCCCCCCACCCCATAGATAGATTTAGCCATATAGAGTTTAATGGGGCCATATAGAGTTGAGTTTCATGGGGATATAGATTTAGATTGAAATTTAGATTAGTTTCATTGGCCCCCAAATAGAGATGGAGGCTAGATGGATTTATTCTATCTTAAGGGCCCTATATCCCTATCTAAATAAAGGGGGGCCAATGCCCCCCTCTATTATCTATGGGATAGAACTACCACCCCTATATATCTAATCTATATGGTATGGCACCCAAATCTGATCTCTATAGATGGGGATGGGGCCCTATCAATTAGATGGGGCCCCCATATAGATACTTCCCATCTATAATATAGACTCTATCTCTATCTCTATCTCTATCTCTATCTCTATCTCTATCTCTATCTCTATTTATATCTCTATCTCTATCTCTATCTCTATCTCTATCTTTATCTCTATCTCTATCTCTATCTCTATCTCTATCTCTATCTCTATCTCTATCTCTATCTCTATATTTCTATCTCTCTATAGATGGTGTTGGGGCACTCTAGAAAAGGGGAGGATGACAGAGAGGACCGGTCGAGTGCTTCCCCCATGCTTTCCATTGGTAAGGAACTGACCACCCAAAGCCCTATATCTCTCTCCCTAGTAGTATGTATCTCTACAGTAGTCTCTTTACCATTACCACACTACTCGTACGAGATTTATGGATATAAGAAGGGGGAATAGAACTAGATCAATGATGCCCCAACTAGATCAATTCACTTATTTCACACAATTCTTCTGGTGTCACCTGATCTTCTTTGCTTATCATCCTTCCCTATGTAATGATGGATTACCTAGGCTCAGTAGAATTCCCAAACCATGAAACCTACTAGTTCCACACCAACAGAGGGGGAATAACATCCAGAGCAATGACCCCAATAGTTTGAAAGATATTTTGGTAAGAAGTTTTCCCAGTGGTGCATCTTACATGGACTCTAGTTTATTCAAAGTATCCCAGTGGTGTGACGCTGACTTACTAGGGAAGAAGAATAAAATCACTTATCTATCCCATTTCAGAGAAATCAATGGCTCATGGAGAATGGAGGGAAACATCCTCTATCTTATTCCAAAGTATTCATATGGCACAACTCCCAATCCTCTAGTTGGATGGAGGAAACCTTGTAGGGAGAACATAATGCTAATCCATGTTTTACATGGCCAAGTGAACTTGATGAGATGAGTTATATATATATAGGGTTGTTTCCCATTGCCATAATGATATATAGGGTGAGCATAGTATGTATAGAGATAGAGATAGAGTATATATTCAGTTTAGATATGGGGTGGGGGGTGGATTAGATTGGCATTGGGAGTTTAGAGTTTAGAGTTAGTTATAGTTTAGTTTATATAGAGGGACCCTCAAGATAGGGCCCATTAAATCTATAGGTTGGCCTCTCGCCCCTCCCCCCCTCAAGATAAGATAGAGTTTTTGTGGCCTCTATATAAACTAAACTAAACTAAACTAAACTTAACCTATATAAACTAAACTAAACTAAACTAAACTAAATGTTGAGTTGTGGAGCTAAAAGCTTCACTAATGAGCTAATGTGAAGGTTTCTAGGCTTACACAGTAACTGGCATCAGTCAAAACCAACTAACATCAGTTAGGGGTCGACCAACATCAGTTAGGGGTTGGTCGACATCGGTCATCTTCAAATCGACACTGACTTCTGTGCATTTCCAACTTTTCTATTTTTAGAAGAATAGATTTGAGCCTTTGATTTAAGAGGTGGAACTAAGGGTGGTGAATGCATGGCTCATGAACCCTAGAGTTGTAGTATACTATATAGTAGGGTTTGATCCTCATAGCATGTACAACAACACAATTCAGTAATTGATTTGATTGTAATTGATTGAGAAAGAGAGAGAGAGAGAGAGAGAGAGAACTCTTGAGGGAGAATTAATGCACATCTATGAAGTGTGAAGAGAGAGAGATTTCTTCATTGTATTTTCTTTTGAAAGAGTTTAATACAAGATTGGTTGTTTCTTATATCTCCTATTATTTGCTATTTCTAATTTCTAGTTACTTATTACTTTTAATTTCAATTCTGTGTTTAGTTGCTTATACAAAAGTAATCAATTATACTCTAAGATCCTAACAACTAGTATCAAAGTGTGTTAGTGTTTGTTGATTATATAATTCACTCATAGGGGTTTCTGATTGAGTGGGAGCAAAGCAATGGTATAAGAAAGTAAACTAAGAATGGAGAAATTCAATGGCAAGAATTATCAATTATGGAGGATGAAAATTGAACATTATCTGTATCAAAAAGATCTATATTTATCATTGGGTGGGGTTTCAAGGAAGCCCATAGATATGGAAGATGAAGAATGGAATGTTCTTGATAGAAAGGCTCTTGGATCTATAAGGTTGAGCCTGGTAGCTTCTATGTTTTCCAACTTATCACAGGCAAAGACAATGGTAGAGTTAATGGATACTTTGGAAAATTTATATGAAAAACTCTTAGCTTCGAATAAGGTATATCTTATGAAGCAATTGTTTAATTTGTAAATGCAGGAAGGTGGATCTGTATCTAATCATCTTAATGATTTCTATGCAATAGTAAATTAGTTAATTTTAGTCAAAATACTTTTTGATGATAAAATTAAGGCTCTCTTAATATTATGCTCTTTACCTAAAAGTTGGCATAGTTTGCTAATGGCAGTTAGTAATGTTGTATCTGCTTCAAATATCTTGAAAGTTGATGATGTTGTTAGTGTAATCTTGAATGAAGAAATTCATAGAAAAAGCACAGGGGAAACATTAGGTAATGCTTTAAGTGTTGAAAGTAGGGGAAGGCAAAGAGAGAAGGGTGAGTAAAGGAAATCAAGGTCAAAGATGGGAAGTAGATCCAAATCCAAAAATAGAAAAATAACCTGCTAGAATTGTGGAAAGAAAGGGCATGCAAAGAAAGATTGTTGGTTGAATGATAACAAAGAAAATCAGCATGAAGGTAATAAAGAAGCAAAAGTTGTAGGTATTGTTGCATAGGATGCTCTTATATTTTCTTTGGATAGTAAAGTAGAATCATGGGTTTTAGATTCTGGTGCCTCATTCCATGTAACCCCAAATAGAGAATTTTTCAATGATTATGTCCATGGAGATTTTGGAAAAGTTTATTTAGGGGATGATGAGCCTTGTAAAATTATTGGCAAAGGAAAAATGTAGCTGAAATTACAGAATGGCAACACATGGGTGTTGAAAGATGTCATGGATGTACCCATCCTGAAGAGAAATCTGATTTTTATAGGATAGTTGGGTGATGAGGGTTACACAGTAACTCTCACAGCTGAATCTTGAAAAGTTTCCAAGGGTGTACTTGTATTAGCAAAAGGTAAGAGAGTAGGTACACTTTATCTATCTACTTGTATTACTAATTATTCTCCTTCTATTTTATCTACTTCAGATGTAGATACAAAGTTGTGGCACTGTAGGCTTGGTCACATGAGTGAGAAGGGAATGAATGTTCTTAAGTCAAAAGGTAAGCTTTCAGATTTGAAAAGCATAGATCTAGATTTTTTTGAGCATTGTATTTTTGGGAAATAGAAGAAAGTGAGGTTTCTCAAAATTGGGTCAACAAAGAAGAAGCACAAGTTAGAGCTTGTTCACATAGACGTGTGGAGACCAGCTCAGGTAGCTTCTATTGAAGAATCATAGTATTATGTTTCTTTCATTGATGATACTACAATAAAGGTATGGGTTTATTGCATAAAGAGGAAATTTGATATTTTTGACACATTTAAGAAATAGAAAGCTTTGGTTGAGAATGAAACAGGTTTGAGATTGAAGTGCCTTAGATCTGACAATGGTGGTGAGTACTACAGCAATAAATTCAACAGTTACTATTCTATGAGTGGAATACGCAAGGAAAGGATGGTTCTAAGGACACCTCAGTAAAATGGAGTTGTGGAAAGGATGAATAGAACAATAATGGAGTGTGCATAGAGTATGAGGTTGCATGCTGGTTTGTCCTTACAATTTTGGGTAGAAGCTATAGATACTGTAGTTTACCTGATTAATAGAGGACCTTCTACTGCACTGGATGGTGGAATTATAGAAGAGGCTTGGATAGGTAAAAAAGTAGATCTTTCATTTCTCAGAGTTTTTGGTTTTGAAGATTTTGTGCATATTGATAAAGAAAATAAAAAGAAGTTGGATGCTAAATCTATGCGGTGCACTTTTATTGGTTATGGTTTTGGAGATTTCAGATTTTGATTGTGGAATTTAGAAACTAACAAAATTATTAGAAGATGTGATGTAGTTTTTAATGAGAAGGTGATGTACAGTGATCAGTTCAAGAGGCTAAATAATTCTGAGCAGGGCAATCTTGATTTGCAAGAGGTTATGATCTAAAATGAGCTTACAGGTAAAAATCATTAATCACAAAAAAACACAGAGACTGACGTCAGTCAGGTGAAAACCAACATCAATCAGGTGGAAACTAATGTTAATTAGGTGGAAATTAGCATTGATCAAGAGGAATTGACATCAGTTGGGTGCAGACTGACATCAGTCAGAGATGACCAGGATCGGTCACTGTCAGAAGAAAATTTGGGTGGACAGCAAGCTATAAATGAGTCTCAAACACCCATAAGGAGGTCTGAAAGGGTAAGTAAACCTCTAATTCATTATTCCCTTTCTTTATACTACTCATTGCTCACTGATGGTGGAGAACTAGAAAGTTTTGATTAGGCAATATAGGTAGAATCTAGGAAATAGTGGGAGCATGGCATGAATGAGGAAATTGATTCCTTGGAAGAGAACCATACGTGGGATTTGGTTGAGTTGCCAGCCGAAAAGAAAGCACTAAAAAACAAATGGGTATACAAGTTAAAGGAAGGAGAGAATAGACAAATGAGATATAAGGCCAGGTTGGTAGTAAAGGGATTTGCATAGAAACTAGGTATTGATTTTAGTGAAATTTTTTCTCCTGTAGTAAAGATGACTTCTATTCAAACTGTATTGTCTTTAGTTGCTATTAAGGATTTGCATCTTGAGGAGCTTGATGTTAAGACAACATTTCTTTATGGAGATTTGGATGAAGAGATATATATGGATCAGTTGGAAGGTTTTGAGGTCAAAGGTAAGGAGAAACTTGTGTGCAGGTTGAAGAAAAGCTTATATGGTCTTAAGTAAGCTCTAAGACAACGGTATTTGAGGTTTGATAGGTTTATGATAGAGCATGGCTTTAGTAAATGTCAATCTAACCATTGTGTTTATTTTAATATATTGGATAATGGTAGTTATATTATCCTATTACTATATGTAGATGATATACTTGTTGTAGGTTCACACATGCAAGAAATTATTGAGCTTAAGGTAAAATTAGCTCACACATTTGCCATGAAAGATTTAGGAGCACCAAAGAAAATCCTTGGCATGAGTATTAAGAGAGACAGGAAAAATCATAATTTGATTTTGTCTCAAGAGGATTATGTGAATAAGGTGTTGGAGAGGTTCAATATGTAGGATGCAAAATTGGTAAGCACACCTATGGTTGGACACTTCAAGTTGAGCAAATAACAGTGTCCTAAATCACATGATGGGGTTGAGTACATGAGTAGAGTTCCATATGCTTCAGTAGTTGGGAGCTTGACGTATGCAATGGTATGTACTAGACCAGATATTGCCTAATTAGTGGGACTTGTCAGCAAGTTTATGGCCAATCCAGGAAAGGAACACTGGAAAGTAGTTTAGTGGATTCTCAGATATCTAAGAGGGACCAGCAGTAAGCATTTATGCTATGGAGGGTCAAACACTTCTCTACATAGATATGTAGATTCGGATATGGCAGGTGACTTGGATGGTAGGAGAAGCACCATAGGATATGTGTTCACTGTTGGTGGAATAGTGGTTAGCTAGATTTTAAAGTTGTATAAGGTTGTTGCCTTGTCTACTACAAAGGTAGAATACATTGCAGTCACAGAGGCTAGCAAGGAAATGATTTAGATGACTCGATTCATGAAAGAATTGGGAAAGGAGAAAGAGAGTTGCAGATTATACAGTGATAGTCAAAGTGCAATTCATTTGGAAAATAATTTAGCCTTTCATTCAAGAACCGAACATATATAGCTTACATACCACTTCGTTAGACATGTATTAGAGGATGGACAGTTGAAGATGGAAAAGATCCATATGGATAAGAACTCTACTGATATGTTAACAAAGTTGATAACAAAGGAGGAGGTGAATCTTCATTTAAATTTTGTTGGTCTTCAAGATTGAACTTGAAGAGGGAGAAACAAGCCAGAGATGTTTAGAGGATGTTGTTATACAGGTACAGGTGCAGTTGTTTATCTCCAAGTAGGAGATTTTTGAGTTGTGGAGCTAAAAGCTTCACTAATGAGCTAATGTGGAGGTTATTGGGCTTACATAGTAACCAGCATTGCTTAAAACCAATTAACATCAGTTAGGGGTTGAGCACATCAGTTAGGGGTTAGTTGACATCGATCATCTTCAGACTGACACCAACTTCTATGTATTTTTAGATTTTCTATTTTTAGAAGAATAGATTTGAGCCTTTAATTTAAGAGGTGGATCTAAGGGTGGCAAATGCATGGCTCATGAAACCTAGAGCTATAGTATACTATATAGTAGGGTTAGATCCTCATAGCATGTATAACAACACAATTCATTAATTGAGTTGATTGTAATTGATTGAGAGAGAGAGAGAGAGAGAGAGAACTCTTGAGGGAGAATTACTGTACATCTACGAAGTGTGAGGAGAGAGAGATTTCTTCATTGTATTTCCTTCTGGAAGAGTTTAATACAATATTGGTGGTTTCTTGTATCTCCTATTATTTGTTGTTTTTGATTTCTAGTTACTTATTACTTTTGGTTTCAATTCTGTGTTTAGTTGCTTATACAAAAGTAATCAATTATACTCTAAGATCCTAACACTAAACCTATATAAGCTAAACTAAACTAAACTAAACTAAATTAAACTAAACTAAACTAAACTAAACTAAACTAAACCTATATAAACTAAACTAAACTAAACTAAACCAAACCTATATAAACTAAACTCAAGACATTTATATAGAGAGGGGGGCCCTCAACTAACTCTATCTAACTCTAATCCCCATCGCCATCCCCATCCCCATCCCCATTCTATAGAGAGGGAGGAGGAGAGGGAGGGGGGCCCAACTATCTATCATTAATCAATCTATATAGAGGGGGAGGGGGGGCTCTCTATATATATGGGGTTAGATAGAGTTAGAGGGGCCCTTAAGCCCTATATATCTATTCTATCTAGGCCTATCTAATCTATATATGGTAGATCTAGATCTATTTAGGGGGGGGCCTTAGATAGATCTAACCCCATCCCCATCCCCATCCCCCTCTATATAGATATTGATATTGATATTCTATGGGATAGATAGGGCTTGGGGGGGCCTCTCTACTCTATATATAGGGTAGGGTCTAGCCCATTCAATCTATAGGGTGGCCCAAGATAAGGTTTTTTGGCCCTCCCCCCTCTATAGAAACTAAACTCTATATGGGAGTTAGTTTAGTTTTGTTTAGTTTAAATAGAGAGGAAGAGGGGCTCCCCATCCCCATATATATAGAGAGAGGGGCCCATATCTATGGGGCACTTGATCGAGGGAAGACAGGCATTTAGTTCGTGCATGAATGACTTAGATGAGAACCTTTCCAGTTAGTGACTCAAGACTCATATTACTTAGTTTTCAGGATCCCAACCCACACAGTTCATCGGTGAAACCAATGATTCTTTCTACTCCTTTCAGATCCAGAACCTGGGAGAGCACCCCTTTGATCTATAGGCACCTAAATCTGATCTGATCTGATTTGATCTCTATAGATGGGGATGGGGCCAATGCCAAAGCCAACTCTATCTCTATATATAGCCAAATCCAAAGAAACTCTATCTCTATATATAACCATAACTCTATCTATATAGTCGAGGGGGTAGTCTGTATAGTATATAGTTAGATAGATATGGGCACTCCCCCAAGCCCTATCTATTTGGGGCCCCCATCCCAATAGATAGATCCATTTAAACTAACTCCAATCTATATATAGAGGCACTTCACTTTATATGGTTAGGGTTGCCCCCCTCTATATAGATTGATTAATGATAGACAGTTGCCCCCTCCCCCCTCTATATAGATTGATTAACGATAGACAATGGCACCCCTCTCTATATCTATATAGATGTCTCGATTTAGAGGGGCCCAAGCCCTATCTATCTAGGTTTCTTTGGCCCTCCCCTCCTTATATAGATCTTATCCCATATAGATGGAGTAGTGAATATTATATTATCTTATCTTATCTTATCTTATCTTATCTTATATTATCTTATCTTATCTTATCTTATCCCATATATATAGATGGAGTAGCCCCCTCTATTTATCTAGGGATCTTATCTTGAGCGTAGCCCCCCCTCTCTATATATGGCTATCTGGGGATCTTATCCCATATATATAGAGGGGGCATAGTGAATATTATCTTATCTATAGGGTGGCCTCCCCCCAAGCCCTATATATCTATCTATCTGGGGGGGCCAATAGATAGAGTTAGAGGGGACCTCCCTATATATTCTTGAGTGTAGTGAATATTATCTATAGTGTAGCGAATATTATCTTATCTATAGGGTGGCCACCCTCTCTATATATATGTCTCAAGTTTAGTTTATATAGAGGCCAAAAAAACTCTATTTATATAGAGGCCCCCCTCTAACTCTATCTAACTCTATTTATATAGAGTAGACGGGGGGAAGGCCAAACTCTATTTATATAGAGGGGGGAGGCCACCCTATATATTTAATGGGCCCTATCTACTATAACTACCTCTAAACTCCCAATCCCCCCCACCCCATATCTAAACTAAATATAGACTCTATCTCTATCTTGCCCCACTCCCACTCTATAGATCATATCCCCCTATCCCTAGATCCCCTCTAAATTGAAAGGGGGGCTAGGGGCAAATCCACTCTCTATCTATCATAGTGAATCTAGACTGTGGGGGGGGGGGGCCTCCCCCTATCTAACTATGTCTAGGGATAGATCTATATATAGAGGGGAGACCCCCTAGATATGGGGTCAAGCCCTATATATCTATAGGGCACTTGATCGATAGATCAAGATGCGAGTAATAGTCTATAGAGTTTAATTGATGCTTTCCTAATAAGGCCTCAACTAATAGGCCTATCTATGAAAACCCCCTATATCTAGATATGGATGGTGATGAGATCGAGCCCTAGATAGTGGTGGGGCCATCCTAACTCCATCTATATGGGGTCGAGGAGGCCAAGGTAACTATCCTCTCTCAAGTCCTGTCCTCTCTTAGGTGAAGGGCGGGGCCTCTCTCATGGGTTGACAATACTCAAAGCAAAAAAATGGGGTAGAGTTGTTTACAACTTAGAGGCATTCTCATCACTCAGTAGATCTAAGTCCATGGCCTATTTCAGGTTCACTCAGAGCTTTGGCAACCATAGTTGAAGGTGTTATGTACACGAGATCATGGGTTGAAGTTGGTTGAGTGACTCAGCCAATTGCCAACTCAATCATTTAATCTAATCACCTCTCCAATCAGAGTAATCTCCTTCCCTGAAATCTACTCTATATACAAACTTGAGATCTATATAGAATTAGAATAGAAACTCAGGGACTATTGCCACTCAGCTCTCGATGCAAAACTCCACTCACTATCATCGACACAGAACTAGGAATGCCAAATTGCAAGGAATGGAAATGTAGAATCAGGGAATCCATCATGGAATTGGATATGAATCCCTGCCTAGCATCCTAATTTATCTCAGCTTACTGCTTGGCCCCCTTCCCATTATTTCGATCACCCTATAGATCTAGATAGTGGCCAGGTCATGAATGTTGGCTTAGAGTCTTACTGTTACTGATGAGTACATTAGAGTAATATGATTGATTGAATTTATGGGTTCACTATCATCATCTAATGTCAGGCCCCTATCTCCCAAGATATATAGATGGGGTGAGGAATGAACCAATCCCAAACCAGAACTGAGAAGAGAATAAGACATTGATCATTGATTAGAGTTGATCTCACCTCACCAAAGCAGATCAATTCCAGCATTATATAGATAGGGCTCAAGCTCCTATAGGGCTGCCTAACCCAAGCTTTCCTAGCATTCTATTATATAGATAGGGGCATGCCCCCATATATATATAGATGGAGTAGCGAATATTTAATAGATATGTGTAGAAAATATTTAATAGATACGTGTAGTGAATATTTAATAGATATGCTCATTAGTAGGGACTCTATTTCTCTATGGTTCTGAAATGAATGGAGTGAGGCTAGTAAGATAAGATAAGATGGATGGTTTATTTCTCCTCTCCCCTCTCTCTATTCTAGATGCTCCCCAACTATATCCCATCTATATAGAGAGGGGGAGGAGCCCTATCTATTCTTGAGATGGTTGGTGTCATTACTCAAAGGAGCCGTATTTCTAGAGTTGTCCATGATATGATGATCCCACCTTCAAAAGGAGTTTTATATCTATCTAATCAGTCTTCATTTTCAGCCTGGTCTTTGATATAGATATATAGGCACCCAATTCTAGTCTAGTCTAGTCTGGTCTAATCAAACCCATCCTTGAATCAGAGAGGGTGTTTTGTCCAGATGGGAATATGTCTTGTCCCCCTATTATTTACACATGCATGAATGAATGAACACTGAGGGGGTGTTGAGGCCCCCAGATTAGTTAGGAAGGAAATCTTTTTGAACCCTGCCAGACACTCTAGATGTGTAGTAGTAGGCACTTCTCAAGCCCCTTCTCGGCTGATACTACGGGCCCTCTACCATCCATTAAGAGCTATCTAATGAGCGGGCACCCCCTCTAGATAGATATGATCCCATCCAGATCACTGAAAATAAATATGAATCGTGATGCACCCTGTGTCGCTCTATCGATCGAGGGCCTGACTATATATCTAGTCAGGTAGGGGTGAGCGATAGTCTATATAGTTTAATTGGCACTCAACTGATAGGCCCTATCTATACATAGGAGAGTAAGTGATAGTCTATATATATATATATATATATATATATATAGGGCACTCAACTGATAAGCCTTATTTATACACAGGGGAGGGAGAGGGACTCATTTGATAGGATGAGGAGGGGAGAGTGTCCCTATATATATCTGGGGCTCCCCAAATCCTTAATTTGGTTTGGCCAGCATTGGGCCCAAAAAGTGTAGCCATGGGCTACTTGGCCCAAATGGTGGCATGGCACTCTTTTCCCCATGCCCATTCTGCATGCACTTTGCATGCCATTCATTGGTGAATATCCATCTATATTACTCTCCTCTTATTCATCAATTTTGGATGGACTTCACCATTATTCCCCAAAAGGAAAAGTCTCACATCGAGATGTCCATTCATTCCCTATCCCCAAGAAGATGTGTAATCCCTTTGTCCATTCCTCTTTCTTGACTCAACCTATCACGTACATTAGTTGAGGTCAACTATCTAGAGTATGCACTCAACCGGTGCGACCTCGATGTTAAGGACTCAAGTCTAGTCCCCCAATCCCCCAATCATATGAAACTCACTTGATTGGTGCAGTGACTCTCTATTCTATAGTTGGGTACTTAACTTCCACTAATGGAGTGGATAGTATCTAGTCTAGTCCATCCATGCCCCCCAATCCCCTCTAGATAGATGGAGTGGGTGGTAGTCAGCTATTTATATGGTTGATGGATGGTTGAGCTAGCCAACTTGTGTCATCTCGACAATTGGTGGGAAGCACCTCAATATACGATCACACACTATAACTAGGAATCTTATCACACCTAGGGCCAACTTCAATTCACCAAACCCGGTTCATCTCGTGTAGTGTCTTGTGGCATTGTAAATGGATATGGTTGGTTCATGATCTATTGCATGTAAGATATGTTGGTTGATCCCACTCGATTCACTAGATTAGATATGTTGGGTAATTTGATCCCACCTAATTCACTGTGTCACAACTTCTAGTAAGCTACATGTCCAGTGTATGGATGCATAACTACCACTCTAGGCAACCTTCCAGCTACCCAATGACCTATAATGCTAGTCACAACTCCCATTAAGGCTGGTAAGTGAGCCCCACAACTCAGAGCAGCGGAGGACAAATAGAATTTTTTGTGAAAGCTAGCTAATGGGGGTATTCCTATGTATGGGGACATAATGATGGAATATATAATAGTTGAAATAGGATTCATCTTGGCTAGAGCACCTAGATCTACTATATATTTGACACAGGTTCACCATAATGTCAAGACTATGGTAGATGCACCTATCATCATTGGTACATGGATGAAGATACCAATTAGTAGTGATTAAATTCCTCTTATGGTTCCAAATGAAAAATCGATACAAATATAACCCACATGTCCAATCAGACTGTGAGCTAAAGGTCTTTTGACTTTCATCTGGGCCATAGCAGCTAGTGCTCCTAGGATCATGGGAGCAATGTTGTGGGGGAAGAAGATTTGTTGTGATGTAGTTCCATAGAAACTATGGATAGAAACATGTAACATATTCATAAGAATAGAAATTTTGGGTGCAATAGAGAAGAATGTTGCAACTAGGGTGGGTGAACCCTCATGGATATCAAGTGCCCACATATAGAGGGTCAAGAGAGATATAGAGTCTGGGGGGGTGTCACTGCCTTCTCTTCCAAATCTTGAATTCATTCAGTTCATAGAAGTGCCACATGAGGGAGAATGATGACTATAAATAGTCATCATCTACAAGAAAAGTGCTCCTTGGACTAAACGTGAAAGTTTTTCCCATCATACGGCTCTAGTTCTCTACTCTCAACTCAAATTAGATATCTAAAATTGCTAGGTCTGCTTTGGTTTCACTCATGGATCCGTAGTAGATGCCTGCTCTTAGTATGGTTATACCCCTTTTCATTATTGCCAATGCTTTCTTAGGCCAAAAAGAGTGGGGATTCTTCCCTATTGTAGAGAGAAAGAAAGCTCACGATGCTATCGCTCACTGCACCCCCTCCCCCCTTTATATATACTCTCTATCCTTATCCCTATCCCTATCCCTATCCCTATTCCTATCTAAACAGAGGGGGGAAATATCCCTATCTTATTTACCTATGGCACTTGACTGACAGGTTGAGCCTAAATAGTTGCCCCCCTCTGCCAATGCCAATGCCGATGCCAATGCCAATGCCAATGTTTAGATAGGGATAGGGATCAAATCTATAGGGGAGGACCCCTCAAGCCTTATATATCTATTCTATTTGGGCCTATCTAATCTATCTATGGCAGATCTAGATCTATCTAGTGGGGGGCCTTAGATAGATCTAACCCCCTCCCCATCCCCATCCCCATCCCCCTTCCCCTCCCCCTTTATATAGATATAAATATTAATATTGATATTGATATTGATATGGGATAGATAGGGCTTGGGGGGGCTCTCTATATATAGAGTCTAGCCCATTCAATCCACTTTATAGGGTTGGGTGTGGCCCCAAATATCTAGCCCATTAAATCTATAGGGTGGCCAAGCCCTATCTATCTAGGTTAGATTAGATCTATATAAGGGGGAAGGGGGGCCCAAGATAGGGTTTTTTTGGCCCTCCATATAAACTAAACTAACTCTATCTAACTCTAATCTATAGAGAGAGGAGGGCCACCCCCAACTGTATAGAGTTTTTTTGGCAACCCCCCAACCCCAAATATCTAATCTAGCCCATTCAATCCCATATATCTATATAGAGGCACTTCACTTAACTTGGTTGGGGGTTGCCAAAAAAACTCTATACAGTTGCCCCCCCCTCCCCCCTCTATATAGATTGATTAACTTTATCCCATATATATAGAGAGGGGGGCCACTGTCTATAGTTTTTTTGTCAACCCCCAACCATATAAAGTGCCTCTCTATCTATATAGATGGGGTGTTTAATGGGCTCTATCTCTATCTATTGGGGGTGGCCCCCCTCTCTCTATAGATTAGGGTTCGATAGAGTTAGAGTGCCCCCCCCTCTCTCTCTCTCTCTCTCTCTCTCTCTCTCTCTATATATATATATATATATATATATATATATATATATATATATATATATATCGAGTTAGTTGAGGGGCCCTCCCCTCCCCCTCTATATAAACTAAACTAAACTAAACTAAACTCTATATGGGAGTTCCCTCTATATATTAGTTTTTATGGGACCCTATATATATATATATGGGAGTTTAGATATAAAGGGGAGGGGCTCCCCATAGACATAGTTATAGAGAGGAGGCCAAAAGAACTAGATATTTGGCCACCCCCAACCCCTCTCTATATATATGGGGATTGAGTTGAGTTTCCTATCTATAGAAAGGGGAGAGGGAGAGGGGCTCCCCATATATAGAGAGAAGGGGGGATTTTTCATAGATATGGGCCTCGGCTATCTAATCTATATGGGGGCCGAGTGCCCCATATATAGAGAGGGAAACTAAACTATCGCTCACACCTCTAACCACTGAGGTGTGAGCGATAGTGAACCACTCTCTCGATAGGGAGATTAGATCTATCTAGTGAGGGGTGAGCATAGCATATAGCCCTCTCCTCTCCTCTCCTCTAATTAGATAGGGATAGGGATAGGGGCACTCCTAGATAGATGGGATCCCTATCTATTTTATTTGGGTGAGGGGTGAGTGGAGCATAGCATAGTGAACCACTCACTTTCTGCTTGCAAAAAGTGAGGGCCCCTAGCTAGATCCCTATAGATCCCAATCTAAATAGAGGGGGGCAATGGCCCTATCTATATATGGGGGACAACACTCGATCAGCACTAGGATGGGCTCGACCAATATATGGGGATGGGGAGAGGGCCTTTCCCTTTACTTTAGGGTATTTATGCACTCAATCGATAGATCGAGGCACTCCCCCACCCCTACCCTATCCCATCCCCATCTATATATCTTATATTTTATCCCTAGACATAGTTGGGTGAATACCATTCTCCCCTCTAGATAGATAGATAGATAGTGATAGTCAAGGGCCAGTCTAGAGTTCTCTATATAAGATATATAGGGGTGCAAATGAAACTATAGATTGGGCCACCCCTACCCCATTTATATATCCCCCTAGAACTATATGGGCGAAGACTATTCTCCCCTCTATATAGAGATTCAGGGGCCAGTCTAGAGTTATCTATATAAGATATATAGTGGGTGCCAATGAAACTATAGACTGGGCCACCCCGTCTATAGTGTATAGATAGATAGATATATGGGGCATCCCCGCCCTCGTTTATATATCTTATATCTTATCCCTAGACATATATATATATATATATATATATGGGGTGGGGGGGTGAATACTAATCTCTTATTGGTCTATTGGGCTGGCTCCAGCTATATAGAGTCCCCCTTGGGGGGGTGAGTGATAGATCTATATAATAAATCCCATATATAGAGAGGCCCCACTTGCAACTGATAGATGGTATTAGGGTTAAGGCCCCTCTATAGGTAGATAGGACCCTACCCCTATATATCTATTTGGGCCTCCCCTGATGGCCTACTCTATCGAGAAATCAGCCAATAATATCAGTATTATAGACTTTAGACTAGGCACTCGGCCAACCCTTATCTCTATCTAGCATGCATTTCTATTACCTATATGGTGACCCCCTATCTATATCTGGGGCATCTATAGTCGGCAGTTGGTACTCCCCCACCCCTATATACATAGGCCAATGGGAAAGAATTCTATATGTAAGGGATTGCCTGCATCTCGCATCCATCTGTCATATCCCTATCCCTATCCTTGTCTAGATAGATGGGATGGGCAGCTAGATGGGGCCAAAAATAACTTTCTATAGGGCCAACTCAAAGTCAAGGAGGGGGAGGGAGGGCCCCTATCTATGAAAACCCCCACTCTATCTATATGGTGATAGCCTATATATCTATCTGGGGGTGCAAAGTGCTGGCTACTGGTACTAAATGTCCCTAGACTTCTAGCTGGGGTTTTCTTCTGGAGAATCTAGTTATTTGCCATTAGATCTCACTAATACAACCCCCTATGGTTTCCGTTATTGGGATATCCTTTTTCCCATTATTCCCAGAGAGTTGCTGGGTGATCAGCTCCCATTTTGAGTCACTTTCAAATTTGAACCTTATTGTTCTTTCCTTATTCATGATCAGGAGGCACACTAGATTAGATCCACAATATTAGTGTTGTGTTATGCTGTGTTAGTGTAAGCTAGTGTTAGTGCAATAGCATGCATTCACCATGGCATTCCACTGTTATAGTCACACTTCACTGGGTGGACAGTTGACCAAGAGAGAAATTTGATTCGCAGTGCTTATCTCGTGCGACAACACTATGGAGTGAGCGGCTCTTCTAGGTGGGTGGCTATGGAGAAAGGCATGTAACATGCTATGGTCTCCTTATGAGGTAGTGATGAGTCATGCTCTCCTCTCCCTATCGGTCGAGAGCATATATGCCCTTGATCTATTGAGTGCCCCTCCAATAGAGAGTTTTTTGGCTAAGAGAGTAAGGGCCCCCTCTATATATAGATAGATCAATGGCCTCCACTATCAAGAAACTCTATCTATAGTGGATAGGCCAACCTAATTCTCCCATATAAAATAAATAGAGGGGGGGCGAGAGGCCGAGCCCTATCTATCCCATATCTAGTTTAGTTAGAGGGGGCGAGGGGTAAGCCCCTCTAACTATAGATGGGATCCATCTGGGATGGATAGCCCTATCCTCATCCTCTAATATATAGGATAGGGATAGGGATAGGCCCCTCCCCCCAAACCCTATCTATCTGGGCCCTATTTATAGGGTGGCCCTCTATATATAACTTAAACTCTATCTAACTAGAATCCCCATCCCCATCCCATCTATATAGAGAGGGAGAAGAAGAGGGAGAGGGAGAAGGGGCAGAGGGAGCCTATATATCTATCCAATGCCCACCCACTTAAATTCTAGATATAGATAGGAATAGATATATAGGCTTCTCTAGACTTTCTATGGGGTGAGCGTAGCGAATACCCTGCAAGCCCTATATATCCCATCTATATAGAGAGGGGGCCTATCTAATCTATCTATGGCAGATCTAGATATATCTAGGCCACCATATAGAGTTTAATGGGCTCCCCATATATATAGAGAGGGGGGGCCTCTCTATAGATAGAGTCTAGCCCATTAAATCAACTACACTTCACTTTATAGGGTTGGGGGTTGCCCCCGCTCCCCCCCCTCTATGTAGATTGATTAACTATATACAATTGGGGGTGGCCCTCTATATATATATATATATATATATATATATATATATATATAAACTAACTCTAATATATACTATCTGGGAGGGCTCCCCCTCTATTCTATATGGGATGGCTCAGCCTCTCCATCGGCCAAGCACTTAATGGAATCTATAGTGTAGGCCATCAACCCTATCTCATCTATCTATGGGGGGGTCGAGTGCGACTATAGATAGTTGTCAAGCCCATAAATGTCTTATCCTCTTAGAGATTTGGTTTCATTGATTGACCATAATCTATTGACCACCCATAGGTAGCCATCTTATAGCTGCCTGAAAGGGAACTGTAGTGATCTTGGATGAAGATCCTACAGTGATGAATAGAATCCCTACAAAAATACCACCTAATTGAGCACCGAACAAAGTCATTTCATATCCAGTCAAAATCTCAGCTAATTGATCAAAGTGGGTTACTCTAGTGGACCCATAGATCATGGAACAAATAGGGTAGGCCACCACACTATGTAATAAACATGAACCCCCCTATAACTGTACGTGCAACTCTCACTGCATATAACTCGCATAGAGACTCTGAAACCCTTCCTTCATCAAGCCATATGCCATCTAAGGGGCCCTCTCATAGCTATCATCTATATATTCTATAGTAGGCTATCGGGAGAGAGAACAATATCTATATAGATAGGGGGCCCACCTATATCTATAGGGGCAATTGAGGCACCATAGTGGGATGGCCCCCACTATATAGAGATAGAGATAGAGTCTAGAGTCAATTTAGATATGGGGTGGGGGGGATTGGCATTTGGTCTAGATTCAGTTTAGATATGGGGTGGGGGGCATTGGCATTGAGTTTAGATCTTATCTATGGGGTGGGGGGGCATAGTCTATAGTTTAATTAGAAGATATAGAGATAGAGATAGAGTTTCATTGGCACTGTATAGAGATAGAGATAGAGATCGAGTTTTATTAGCATTGGCACTATATAGAGATAGAGATAGAGTTTCATTGGCACTGTATAATGTTAGTCTCTAGTTGGCATGGTATAGATTAGAGTTAGTTTAGTTTATATAGAGGGCCAAATAAATTCCCCATCTATATAGAGGGGCACCAAAAAAACTCTATCTTGGGGGGAGGGGCATAGTATAGATTCACTATGATAGATAGAGAGTGGATTTTCTCCCAGCCCCCCATTTCAATTTAGAGGGGATCTAAGGATAGGGGATAACGAGAGTGGGGGCACAGTCTAGATTCACTATGATAGGTAGAGATAGAGGGGGTGGCAAGATAGAGATAGAGTTTATTGGCACAGTCTATATTAGAGTTAGTTTAGTTTAGTTTAGTCTATATAGAGGGCCACCCTATAGATAGCCCCCCCCCCGATATATATATATATATATATATATATATATATATATATATGGGATAGATAGGGCTTGGGGGGAGGCCACCCCCAATAGATAGGGTTTTTTTGGCCAACCATCTAAAGTGCCTCTATATATAGATGGGAGTTAGTTTCCTATATATAGAGAGGGCCAAAAAAACTCTCTCTATTGGGGCTAGACTCTACTCTATATAGAGAGAGGGCTAAAGAAACCTAGATAGATATATAGGGCTTGAGGGGTATTCACTAGGCTCACCCCCACAGTATATAGATAGAGTCTACCATTCATTTTAGATATGGGGTGGGGGGCATTGGTACGGCCTACATTAGAGTTAGCTTCTATAGAGGGCCCCAAGATAGAGTTTCTTTGGCCCCCCTCTATATAAACTCTATCTAACTCTAATCTATAGTCTATATAGAGAAGAGAGCCCCAACCATATAAAGTTGAGTTAGTTTCCTATATATAGAGAGGGGATCCCCATATATATAGAGAGAGAGGTGCCACCCCCAACTGTCTATCACTCTAATCTAATCCCATCCCATCCCATCCCATCTATATATAGAGGGGAGAGGGCCACCATAGAAATAGAAGTTTAATGGGCTAGATTAGATATTTGGGCCCCTATCTCTATCTGGGAGAGGGCCATCATAGAAATAGAAGTTTAATGGGCTAGATTAGATATTTGGGGAGAGGGGGACCACTGTCTATCATTTTTTTGGCAACCCCTCTACTCTCTATATAGATGGGAGTTAAGTTAATCTATATATATATATATATATATATATATATATATGGGGTATATGGGGATTGAGTTAGTTTCCTATATATGGAGAGGGCCAAAAAAACTCTCTCTATTGGGGCTAGAATCCCCATCCCCATTCTATAGAGAGGGAGAGCCCCCCCCTCTATATATATGGGGAGCCCATTAAACTTTATATGGTGCCCCCCTAGATAGATCTAGATTTGCCATAGATAGATTAGATAGGCCTCCTCTCTATATAGATGGGATATATAGGGCTTGAGGGGTATTTGCTATGCTCACCCCCCTCCCCCTCTAGAACTTAACTATAGATTATTAATTAGATTGATTCTATATAATGAATCAATTATATATAGACAGGGGGTGCCAA
This sequence comes from Torreya grandis, assembly GCA_037957365.1. Taxonomy (NCBI): domain Eukaryota; kingdom Viridiplantae; phylum Streptophyta; class Pinopsida; order Cupressales; family Taxaceae; genus Torreya; species Torreya grandis. Next base: position 536,164 of record JARHVA010007700.1, on the reverse strand, counting down.
TTAACCACTATACCATGGATCTATCTACAGGGGATTGAGTCTAGATAGGGGATGGATCACCCTGATGTCTACTATACCATATTGGTGATAGTGATGGTGACACCATACCAGATCAAGGTACAATGATGGTGATGCCATACTCTATTGGTTGGCTATATCGGTGATGCTACATTGATGGTGAAGCCATACCATACTATATATGTAACATGATGCATGATGGTGGTGTAATCACAAGCACATGACTTCAACCCACTGGGTGTTCTTGGCTCATAATAAAGGTGAGCAACCACCTCTACCTATCTATCTACCTCTCTAAACACAATATCTTGAGTACCGATGATGGTGACCACATCTACTGGCATGTGATTTTTGGACATAGAATCAGGCCCTTATAAATGGCTAAAGCCAGGTGCTCTTGTTCTATGATGATAGGGATGATTGCTCCCATTACTAACCAGAAACACACCAAATTCTCTTTTAGGTGCTTTAACTGTGGTATAGGTAGAAGATGTTGGTATGGAAAAACCCTCTGTATAGAGTTTGAAATGGTGGATTGAGGATTCCATGGAGAGTTTCATTTGGCATCGTGATGGGGGACATAGCTTACAATTATCAGCTTTCACCATGCCACTAGGCATTTGATTAGGAAATTACACAATGATTTTTAGACTCTATCACATCTCTTCGATGTGGATATAGTAGTGATCATAGCAATCACCCCTAGTACCCACTAGTATGTCAAAATCTAATTGGTCATGGGCATCGTAAGGTGCTACTTTTCTCAAATCTTAGCATACTCCCAAACCTCTTGGCATTACACCACTAAATCCCCAATCCTTGGCCTATTGTGCAGTGACAATACCAATATCCACTAATCATTGTTTCCAGATATAGTTGCCAGTTAACATCTCTTCTGATTCATCAATACAGGAAGTGAATTATCATGTAAAGTCATTAATATCTTGACATAAGCCAAGAGGAAGATCTTGTGCCACTCCACCTAGTCGTATGTAACTGGCATGCATCCTAACTCTCGAGACTCTCTCATAAAATTCCAATAATTTCTCTCACTCCTCAAAAGCCCACAAGAATGGGGTTAATGCTCCCACATCCATAGCATGAGTGGTTAGAGTACGTAAATGATTCAAAATTCAAGTGATTTCATAAAATGACACTCATATATATTGAGCCCATAATGGTACCTCAAAATTTAAAGGTTTCTCTATGGCTGAAGAATGAGCGTGTTCTTGGGCCATCATAAGAACGTGAATAGGGTCAATGGCAGAATTGCCAAGAAAATCTAAAGTGAAGGCCATTTCCATTTATCTCGACCCCTATCTATGTTGATCAAGAGACTCATGCACTCAACTAGTGGGTTGACTATCCATTCTTCCCATATCCCCCTCAAGCCCTATATATCCCATCTATATAGAGAGGGGGCCTATCTAATCTATATATGGTAGATCTAGATCTATATAGGGGGCCCCTTAGATAGATCTAACCCCCTTCCCATCTATATAGATATTGATATTGATATTGATATGGGATAGATAGGGCTTGGGGGGGCTCTCTATATATGTGGGGAGTTAGATAGAGTTTATATAGAAGGGGCCAAAGAAACTCTATCTTGGGCCCCCTCTCTATATATATGTCTCGAGTTAGAGGGGCCCTCTAATATAGAGTTGAGTCTAAATATAGAGGTATAGGTAGAGGTAGAGTGGCCAAAGCTATATCTAGTAGGGTAGGGTAGGGGTAGGGTAGGCCATCAAGGCCTCTCTCCCACCACTATCTACGGGGAAACCTCCCCTAATAGAGTGGGGAGGCTGTTGGGGCCTCTCTCCCACCACTATCTAGGGGTAGCCTCCCCAGCCTACCTCTATATACTATCTGGCTATATATAGAGTAGGATGAGGTCGTCGGCCCCCCCCCCACCCCCTATCTATCTTATAAAGATAACTCTATATTGTCTTGTCCCTCGATCTCTCGCTAGAGCCAACTAGACTCTAAATAGTCCCCTCCAGATATTTATATAGGTAGTCAAGTCCCCAACCTTCAAACCATCATATAGATTCACATACATAAGTGCTCTCTAAACCGTGCAATAAGGTCACCCATAACACAGCTCTCCCACTTGACAGATCCCCCATCTATTCAATTCAAGTCTATTACTTACATGAGATTTGAGATTGGGGCCACTTCTCTCCCAAGTGAGTGATGACTTAGTCTTCTTCAAAACAACAAAGAGGAGATCCTAGAAGCCCTATCTCTATATGATATGGGAATTCTATACGTAGGGGACCGCCTATTTTCTCACCCCCCTTTCTCTATATGGGAGTTAGGGCCCATGCCATCACTATAGAGGGGGGACATCTCTCTATATAGATGGTAAAGGCCCCCCTAGAGAGTGGTGGGATATATATATGTCGAGGGTGGCTATAGAATCTAATATAGAGTCAGATATCTATATATAGGGGCACCCCTATCTATATAGATTAGATAGTGCCCCTATATATAGATATCTATTGGGAGGGGGGAGGGCCAACTATATAGATATATAGAGTCGAGGTGAACGATAGCGAACCTGACACTATCTAGGGGGACCCACGGGAGATGGCCCCTATCCCCTAGATAGTGGTGGGCTGGGGGCAGGCATTTTTTCTCTTGCTCTCTCCCACCCCCATATATATATAGATGGAGTAGCGAATAATAGACATCTACATATCTGGCTATTCTATTTGGGGGCAGCTATAAGGTGATCGACCCCCCTCTATATAGATATATGGCTTTAGGTAGGTCGATAACCAATCCCCTATCTATCTATGGGGTATTTATGCTCCCCCCTCTATATCTATATCTATATCACTATCTATATCTATATCTATATCTATATCTATATCTATATCTATATCTATATATAGGTGCCTGCCCACCCCTTCTTTCTCTATATGGGATAGAGGATAGAGGGCCCATCTCCATCTATATAGAAGGGGGAAGGGGGAGGGCTGGGGTCGAGGCCATTTACGGATAGGGCCCCGACAAGATGGCCCCACATAGATATATAGGCTCCACTATATAGCTTCTATATTCTATTTAGATATATATAGCTTATATAGCTGGGGCCCCCTCAAGATAGAGTTTCTTTATCCCTCTTTATACTATCTATATGGGGAGTTAGATAGAGTTTAGTTTAGTTTAGTTTAGTTTATATAGAGGGGGGGAGGGGGGGAGGGCCACCCTATAGAGTTTAATGGGCTCCCCATATATATAGAGAGAGAGAGAAAGAGGGGGCCAAAAAAACCTTATCTTAGGGCCCTCCCCCTCTATATATATGGGGAGTTAGATAGAGTTTATATAGAAGGTGGGGGAGGGGCCCTCTTGATATAACTAGAACTATATCTATCCCTATCTAGACATTGGTAGAGGGGGGCAATGGAGCATAACTAAACTATAGAGAGTTCCATGGGAACCCGCCAACTAAGATGCCACTCGGCCAATGGGAATCTTTAGAGTTCCATTATATAGAGAGTACTTAGGAGGCCGAGCCATATAGAGTCTAAATAGGCAAGCCCTTGTGCCACTAGGCTGAGCCCCACCCATATATAGATTAGATAGGCCCTCAATTTCTGCCTATATACCCCATATATATAGAGGGGGTCCCCTATACATCTATATACCCCTATCTATCTATCTATCTATCTATCTACCTACCTACCTATCTATCTAACTAACTATATACATACTATGCGAGATAGATATAGATAAGGGTTTATAGATGGATAGGGGACCCCTCTATATATGGGATAGATAGGGGAGCCTATATATCTATTTGGGAGTGGTTCACTAATGCTCCCCTCCCCCTCTAGAACTATGTCTATGGGATATGGGATAGATAGGGGTATAGATGGATAGGGGCCCCCTCTCTATATATAGATGGGATCTATAGGGAGCCCTCTATATATACTATGAGAGCTAAGGTAATTCCCATCTATATATAGAGGAGCTATGCTCTATAATTAAGATAGGGGTATATAGATGGATAGGGGCCCCCTCTCTCTATATATAGATTGGATATATCAAGGCCCTATCTATATAGATATGGGTAATATATCTAATCTATCCTATTTGGGAGTACAATTATCTATATCCAGATGGATGCCCATATCCCATAGACATAGTTATAGAGGGGGAGGGGGAGGGGGTGAGACAAGACCATATAGAGTTATTAATTAGATAGGCCCTCCCAAATAGATATAGGGGGGGCTAGATATATAGATAGATATGGGCAGCCCCCCCTCTATCTATCTAGGAGTGCCCCTATATATCTAACTATATACATACTATGCCCCCTCCCCCTCTAACTAGATGGGATATGGGTTAGATAGGGGTTTATAAATGGATAGTGGCCCCCTCTAGATATATATAGATATGGGATATATCAAGGCCCTATCTATATAGATATGGGCAGCCCATATATCTAATCTAGGTTCATGAGACCCCTCCCCCTCCCCCTCCCCCTCTCTTTATATATGGGATATAGGATATGGGTTAGATAGGCCCTCGCTAGATGAGTATAGAGAATTGAGTGCCCCTATCTAATGTGGGGGCCCTCGTCCTGACCCAACACTCTTGAGGAAGCCCCCTATCTCTACTCACTCAATCTATATATGGGGTGAGGGTGCCCCTATATATCTAAATAGATAGTGCCTCCCCATAGTATAGAGTTTTATTAGCACAAGCCCTATATATCTATCTAAGTTAGATTTATTTAGGGGGGCCTCCCTATATATCTCATCACAATTTCTATAGATATGGGATATGGTGGCACCCCCACCCCATATATAGATTCTAATCTATATGGATGGGGGGTGGATCTATCTACAAGGGATATCTAAATGAAACTATATACTGCCCTCGCACTAACAATATAGAGTTGGCTTCAATCAATCTATATGGGGGGTTGATATAAATGGCTCTGGGAGGCTAAGGGATTTGCCCCATATATATAGATAAGATATGGCTGACAGCCCCCCTTTATATAGATATGGGTATTCTCTATGAGATCTATATATATATATGGGAGTCTATCATATTCACTACTCCATCTATATATATGTCTCGATAGACCCTATATAGGGAGGGGGGCTATGCTTAAGATAAGATAAAATAAGATAAGATTCTCTATGCTCAAGATAAGGTAGATATAGGGAGGCCACCCCCAACTATATATAGTTGGCAACCCCAACTGTATATCATTTTTTTGGCAGCCCCCAAGCATATAAAGTTAAGTGCCTATATATATATATATATATATATATATATATATGGGGAGTTCAATGGGCTCTATCTATTGGGGGCCTTCCCTTAAATTTATAGGGCATAGACCCCCCTCTCTAATCCCCACCCAAATTATATGGCCTGGGGCCCCCATTAAACTCAGCTCTATATGGCCCCATTAAACTCGACTCAACTCAACTTATATGATATGGCTTGGGGTCTCATTAAACATAACTCTATATGGCTATATATGGGGTGCCACCATATCCCATATCTATAGACATAGTGATAAGATATATAGGGAGGCCAAAGAAACTCTATCTTGTGCCAAAAAAATCTATACCATGGGGGTGGGGGTGAGCATAGCGAATACCCCTCTATATCAATATAGACTATGCCCTTTATCTCTATCTATCATAGTGAACCTAAGCCAATTAAACTCTATGGTGGCCTCTCCCAAATCTCTATTTCTTTGGCCCCCCTCTCCCTCTATATAATAGTTATTTCAAAGGGCTCAGGGAGGCTGAAGGGGAAGCCCCCTCTCTATCTATCTATATATGGGGTTGAGGAGGCTGAGGACCCCCCTAGATATATGGGTTTAGGCTTGACTGGGGCATTTCTATTTTATTCTATTCTATTCTATACAATAGAACCTATCATTTCTCTATAACCCATAACCAGGACAGTGGTGTTCATCAGAGAAGCTCAAATTCCATCTCTAATTTCATCACTTCATGATTGATTCCTCTCCCTACCCCTATAGATAGAGATAGCTGGGGAACCAACCCATTCTATTGTATTTGTCTATATGAGGACCTCCTTCCCTTCTACCCACTCTCCATTCACATGGTTCCCAAAGCAGAAGGGTAGGTAGTAGGTACCATGAACCCTCTATCCCACACATCTAGAAGTGAGAAGTGTAGTTCACCAATTCCATCGAATGCTCCTATCTCTCAGCAAAGACTATGTGAGAGTGCAGTTATGCCTGATAATGCCAATAGAAAATTTGAATGCATGAATGAGAGCCTTTCCCTATTGATAGTGATAGGTATAGGTAGGTCAAGTGCCCCATAGTGAGAGAATATATAGGGACCTCTTTAGAAGAAATGTATATACATATACATCGTGTGAATCCCTCCCATCCACCCTCTACCCTCTATGGTGCACTCACTTTGGATATCTAACACACAAGGGAGGATGTATTCTGATCATTATGCATCTCACATTCACATCGTTCCACTACCACTCAAGGAGTTGCCATCTCTCTACAACATGTTGTTGTCACTACCATCTTCTATGTGTCACTTATTCATCTCTATCTCACTGTCTCTATAGCTGGAATAAATAGACTTCATTTAGTGACTCTGTGATCACCCTCTAAATGATTAGAATGGGGTAGAGCTTAAAGATATATTTTGTACTCCATTAATTTCTTTGTGCCTCTATAGAGTGATCTAATATGCAGTTTCACACATTCCACCACTTCTCCATCCATTTTTGATACTGATCATGGAACACCATGAGCAGCAGGATGTTGAGGTCTAAAATTCGAAGTGGAATTTCTTATTTGTTTGTTCCTAGTCATCATGGGAGAGAGATCGATGAAATGAATCTAAAATAAAATGGATTATTTCCTTCACAATACCGATACGAGCTAGAGCTCCCTATGCCCTACCCTATTGAAAAAGTCTAGTGTCTAGTCCCTTCCCTATTAAAAGGTAGAGGTGGAAAAGGTTTATTCCCTTCCCTTCCCTATTAAAAGGTAGAGGAGAGGTTTATTCCCTATTGAAAAATGAAATGTAGAGGTCCTCTCTCTTGAGTGCATACCTCTCCCTTTCAATAGGGTAGGGCATGAGAGTGACCTCAACATGGTGGAGAGGCCATATCCATAGTGATATATAGAGAGGGGGAGGCCACCCTACCTATATATCTATCCTAGACCCCCCATCCCCATCCCCATCCCCATCTATCTAAAGGGGATTGGGGTCGATCACTATGACTATCTAGACTACTCTACTATACCTGATCAGGGGCAAGGGCCCAGTCCATTCATGCCCCTCTTCCCCCTCCTTGGGCCCATCTATCTAAAGGGGATTGGGGTTGATCACGATGACTATCTATACTACTACGACTAGACTACTAGACTCTAATCAAGGCTCTAATCAAATTGGGGGCCTAGTCTATTCATGCCCAGATGAGATGGCCCAGATGGTAGATGATAGTTGACTCGAAAGTTGGTTGAGTGGGTTGGGTCCCCTCAATGGCATGTGAAGGCAGGCATCTCGACCTCCTCATCTGTGAGATAAAATAAGGCCACCTCCCCCATATAGAACTATAGGGCATCCCTCAACCTCCTACATTCCCCCCTTGGGCCCTAACTGAAATGAGAAGGCCCTAATTCACCCTATCTATATAGATACAAACTTGAGATATATAGATAGGGGATTGGGAGACATTCTATATATAGCTGGGCCTTCTCCCAATCCCCTATTTATATATCTTCTCTTTTTTGCTCCTTATTTCCATTCTTAGGTTATTTCTCTCCATTGTGTAGATATAGATAGGGGTGATAGCATCTCATTTAGTGGATTCGGGCAGTTGTTCTTTTTAGCATTCTTTCATTTAGTTTCCATTCTTGCATCTTGATACCACCAAGCCCTTCTTAGATCGGTTCTATGGGAAAAGCTTTTTTCATATCGGAGATGAATTTCTCAATCATTGAGGAGTGAAAACTTGTGACTATATCATCCCAAAGATGGATGTGATGGGAAGAAATGGCATCTAGAGGTGTTGTTGAATCCACATTTGGGTTTTGGCATGACATAACTTGCACTATCCTTTCACAATTAGGCACACAGCATGTCATCTCATTCGGTAGTGATTCTACAATTTCTAGCATAATTGAATGCAATTTGATCCTAAGTAATTACTATTGTTCCTTGGATTCCAGAGACACCACTTCATTGGGATTGAGGAATTGTTGTAATTCCCTTTGAATAGCCCCAATTCTACCCTCGAATGTTGCTTTGGAAGTATTACCCAAACTCCTCTGACTAAATATTAGAAAGCCTATGGAATGATGTGCTACTATCATTTCTTCATTATAGATCAAGATACCCTTCAGACTTAATACACCAATGAATGGAATAGCAACAAATGGCATATTTCCCTCCCAGCTCAATATCATTTGTCAACGCCATCATGACTCTTTGAATAATGGAATAGAGTGGAGAGTGGATTCTATCTATCTATCTAGGGAGCCTACCCTATGATAGAGATAAAGAGAGCCTACCCTATGAGAGAGAGATGAGATAGAGGAGAAAGAGAGCCAGCCCTATATCCACATAGATCCATTCACCATTTAGCCTATAGATCTCTCTGGGGAGGCATCTATCTAGTAGAGTAGTGGGAGATGAATGAGATCTATAGATTGGGGGAGGCATCCACATAGATCTGGCCCCCAGATAGATCTACTCTATCAAAGCCTAGCTATATATATGGCTATTTCCTGTTAAGATCTTAGACTACAATTGATTACTTTTGTATAAGCAACTAAACATGGAATTGAAACCAGAAGTAATAAGTAACTAAAAATCAAAAACATCAAATAATAGGAGATACAAAAAACAACCAATCTTGTATTAAACTCTTCTAAAAGGAAATACAATGAAAAAATATCTCTCTCCTCACACCTCTTAGATGTACAATAATTCTCCCTCAAGAGTTCTCTCTCTCTCTCTATCAATTACAATCAACTCAATTACTAAATTATCTTTTCTACATCCTATGAGGATCTAAACCTATTATATATTATACTACAACACTAGGGTTTATGAGCCATGCATTTGCCACCATTAGATCCACCTCTTAATCAAAGGCTCAAATATATTCTACCAAAAATTAAAAAGTGCTAGAAATGCACATCTAAAAATAGTAATTTTGGAAACACACAGAAGTCAGTGTCAGTCTGAAGATGACCGATGTTGGTTGACCCCTAACTGATGCCAATCAACCCCTAACCGATGTCAATCGACCCCTAATCAATGTCAGTTGATTTTTACTAATGTCAGTTAGTGTGTAAGCTCAGCAGCCTCCACATTAGCTCATTAGTGAAGCTTTTAGCTCCACAATTCAACAATCTCTCACTTGGAGATAAACAACTACACCTGTACCTATATAACAACATCCTCTAAACATCTCTAGCTTGTTTCTCCCTCTTCAAGTTCAATCTTGAAGACCAACAAAAGTTGAATGAAGATTCAACTTCTCCTTTGTTACCAACTTTGTTAACATATCAGCAGGGTTCTTATCCGTATGGATCTTTTCTAGCTTCAATTGTCCATCCTCCAATACCTGTCTAATGAAGTGGTAACTAAGCTATATATATTTGGTTCTTGAATGAAAGGCTGAATTTTTTGCCAAATGAATTACACTTTAACTATCACTATACAATTTGCAACTCTCTTGCTCCTTTCCCAAGTCTTCCATAAATCGAGTCATCCAAATCATTTCCTTACTAGCCTCTATGACTGCAATGTATTATGCCTCTGTAGTAGACAAGGCAACAACCTTTTTCAACTTTGAAATCTAGCTAACCGTTGTTTTACCAATAGTGAACACATATCCTGTGGTGCTTCTCCTACCATCCAAGTCACCTGCCATATCCAAATCTACATACCCATGTAGAGAAGTGTTTGACCCTCCATAGCATAAATGCCTACTGTTGGTCCCTCTCAGATATCTAAGAATCCACTGAACTGCTTTCTACTATTCTTTTCCTAGATTGGCCATAAACTTGCTAACAAATCCCACTACTTGGGCAATATCTGGTCTAGTACATACCATTGCATATATCAAGCTCCTAATTGCTAAAGTATATGGAACTCTACTCATGTACTCAACCTCATCATGTGATTTAGGACACTGTTCTTTGCTCAACTTAAGTGTCTAGCCATAGGTGTGCTTACCGGTATTGCATCCTACATATTGAACCTCTCCAACACCTTATTCACATAATCCTCTTGAGCCAAAATCAAATTGTGATTTTTCTTATCTCTTTTAATACTCATGCCAAAGATTTTCTTTATTGCTCCTAAATCCTTCATGGCAAATGTGTGAGCTAATTTTACCTTAAACTTAGTAATTTTCTACATGTGTGAACATGTAACAAGCATATCATCTACATACAGTAACAAGATAATATAACTACCATTATCCAATCTGTTAAAATAAACACAATGGTCAGATTGACATTTACTAAAGCCATGCTCTATCATAAACCTGTCAAACCTCAAATACCATTGTCTTGGAGCTTGCTTAAGACCATATAAGTCTTTCTTCAACCTGCACACAAGTTTCTCCTTACCTTTGACCTCAAAACCTTCCAACTGATCCATATATATCTCTTCATCCAAATCTCCATTAAGAAATGTTGTCTTAACATCAAGCTGCTCAAGATGTAAATCCTCAATAGCAACTAAAGACAATACAGTCCAAATATAAGTCATCTTTACTACAAGAGAAAAAATTTCACCAAAATCAATACTTGGTTTCTGTGCAAATTCCTTTACTACCAACCTAGCCTTATGTCTCATTTGTTCATTCTCTCCTTCCTTTAACCTATATACCCATTTGTTTTTTAGTGCTTTCTTTTCGGCTGGAAACTCAACTAAATCCCATGTATGGTTCTCTTTCAAGGAATCAATTTCCTCATTCATGTCATGCTCCCACTATTTCCTAGATTCTACCTGTATTACATCATCAAAACTTTCTAGTTCTCCACCATCAGTGAGCAATGAGTAGTATAAAGAAGGGGAATAATGAATTAGAGATTTACTTACCCTTTCAAACCTCCTTATGGGCATTTAAGACTCATTTATAGCTTGTTGTCTACCCAAATTTTCTTTTGACAGTGACCGATCCCAGTCGTCTCTGACCAATGTCAGTCTGCACCCGATTGATGTCAATTCCTCCTGATCAATGCCAATTTCCACCTGATCGACGTCAATTTCCACCTAACCGATGTCAGTTTCCACCTGATCGATGTCGATCTTTCTATTTTTTATGAGTGATGATTTTTACCCGTGAGCTCATTTTTGATCATAACCTCTTCCAAATCAAGATTGCCCTACTCAAAATTATTCAGCCTCTTGAGTTGATCATTGTACATCACCTTCTCATTGAAAACTACATCACAACTTCTAATAATTTTGTTAGTTTCTAAATTCCACAACCAAAATCTAAAATCTCCAAAACCATAACCAATAAAAGTGCACCGCATAGATTTAACATCCAGCTTCTTTATATTTTCTTTATCAATGTGCACAAAAGCTTCAGAACCAAAAACTCTAAGAAATAAAAGATCTACCTTTTTACCTATCCAAGCCTCTTCTAGAATTACACCATCTAATGCAGTAGAAGGTCCTCTGTTAATCAGGTAAACCACAGTATCTACAGGTTCTACCTAAAACTGTAAGGGCAAACCAACATGCAACCTCATACTCTGTGCACGCTCTATTATTGTTCTATTCATCCTTTCAGCAACTCTATTTTGCTGAGGTGTCCTTGGAACCATCCTTTCTCTGTGTATTCCACTCATAGAATAGTAACTATTGAATTTATTGCTGCAGTACTCACCACCATTGTCAGATCTAAGGCACTTCAATCTCAAACCTATTTCATTCTCAACCAAAGCTTTTCATTTCTTAAATGTGTCAAAAATATCAGATTTCCTCTTTTTGTAATAAACCCATACCTTTCTTGTAGAATCATCAATGAAATAAACATAATATTGTGATCTTCCAATAGAAGCTACCTGAGCTGATCCCTACACGTCTGTCTGAACAAGCTCCAACTTGTGCTTCTTTTTTGTTGACCCAGTTTTGAGAAACCTCACTTTCTTTTGTTTCCAAAAAATACAATGCTCACAAAAATCTAGATCTATGCTTTTCAAATCTAAAATCTTACCTTTTGACTTAAGAACATTCATTCCCTTCTCACTCATGTGACCAAGCCTACAGTGCCACAACTTTGTATTTACATCTGAAGTAGATAAAATAGAAGGAGAATAATCAGTAATACAAGTAGATAGATAAAGTGTACCTACTCTCTTACCTTTTGCTAATACAAGTGCACCCTTGGAAACTTTCTAAGATTCAACTGTGAGAGTTATTGTGCAACCCTCATCACCCAACTTTCTTACAAAAATTAGATTCCTCTTTAGGATGGGTACATGCATGACATCCTTCAACACCCATGTGTTGTCATTCTACAATTTCAGCTGCACTTTTATTTTTCCAATAATTTTCAAGGCTCATCATCCCCTAAATAAACTTTTCCAAAATCTCCATGGACATAATCATTGAAAAAGTCCTATTTGGGGTTGCATGGAAAGAGGCACTAGAATCTAAAACCCATGATTCTACTTTACTATCCAAAGAAAATATAAGAGCACCATGTGCAATAATACCTACAACTTTTGCTTCTTTATTACCTTCATGTTGATTTTCTTTGTTATCCTTCAACCAATAATCTTTCTTTGCATGCCCTTTCTTTCCACAATTTCAGTAGGTTATTCTTCTATTTCTAGATTTAGATCTACTTCCTATCTTTGACCTTGATTTCCCTTGCTTGCCCTTCTCTTTTTGCCTTCCCCTGCTTTCAACACTTAAAGCATTACTTGATGTTTCCCTTGTGCTTTTCTTGTAAATGTCTTCATTCAAGATTACACTAAAAACATCATCAACTTTCAAGATATTTAAAGCAGATGCAGTATTACTAACTGCCATTACCAAACTATGCCAACTTTCAGATAAAGAGCATAAGATTAAGAGAGCCTTAATTTCATCATCAAAAACTATTTTTCTAAATTTAACTGATTTACTATTGCATGGAAATCATTAAGATGACTAGATATAGATCTACCTTCCTGCATTTACAAATTAAATAATTGCTTCATAAGATATACCTTATTCAAAGCTGAGGGTTTTTTATATAAATTTGCCAAAGTATCCATTAACTCTACCATTGTCTTTGCACGTGATAAGTTGAAAAACACAAAAGCTACCAGGCTCAACTTTATAGATTCAAGAGCCTTTCTATCAAGAACATTCCATTCTTCATCTTCCATATTTTTGGGCTTCCTTGAAACCCCACCCAACGGTAAGTATAGATCTTTTTCATATAAATAATCTTCAATTTGCATCCTCTATAATTGATAATTCTTTCCATTTAATTTCTCCATTCTTAGTTTACTTTCTTATGCCATTGCTTTGCTCCCACTCAATCAAAAACCCCTGTGAGTGAATTCTATAATCAACAAACACTAACACACTCTGATACTAGTTGTTAGTGTTTAGAGCTCTAATACCAGTTATTAGGATCTTAGAGTATAATTTATTACTTTGGTATAAGCAACTAAACACGAAATTAAAACCAGAAATAATAAGTAACTAGAAATTAGAAACAACAAATAATAAGAGATACAAGAAACAACCAATCTTTTATTAAACTCTTCCAAAAGAAAATACAATGAAGAAATCTCTCTCTCCTCACACCTCTCAGATGTACAATAATTCTCCTTCAAGATTTTTCTCTCTCTCTCTCTCTCTATCAATTACAATCAACTCAATTACTGAATTGTCTTGTCTACATGCTATGAGGATCTAACCCTATTATATATTATACTACAACACTATGGTTTATGAGCCATGCATTCACCACCGTTAGATCCACCTCTTAATCAAAGGCTCAAATCTATTCTTCCAAAAATAAAAAAGTGTTGGAAACGCATATCTAAAAATAGCAATTCTAGAAACACACAAAAGTCAGTGTCAGTCAGAAGACGACCGATGTCGATCGACCCCTAACCAATGCCAGTTGACCCCTAACCGATGTCAATTGGTTCTGACTAATGTTAGTTACTATGTAAGCTTAGCAGCCTCCACATTAGCTCATTAGTGAAGCTTTTAGCTCCATAACTCAACATTGCCCCCCTCTTATTTAAATAGGGATAGGGACAAATCTAGTTAGAGTTAGAATTAGAGTTAGAGTTAGAATTAGAGTTATAATAGAGGGGGGAGGGCCAAAAAAACCCCATCTATATAGAGAAGAGGGCCCCAGATAGAGTTTTTTTGGCCCAAATATCTAGTTCTTTTGGCCCTCTATATAAACTAAACTAAACTAAGCTAAACTAAACTAAACTCTAACTCCCCATATATAGAGAGAGGGGCCCCCAAGCCCTATCTATTCCATATCAATATCAATATCAATATCTATATAGAGGGGGAGGGGGAGGGGTTAGATCTATCTAAGGCCCCCCCTCCCCTCTATATAGATATGATCTGATCTGATCTAATCTAATCCAGATAGATATATAAGGCTTGAGGGCCCCTCTAACTCTATCTAACTCCATCTATATATAGAGAGAGGGGGGGCCAACTCTATCTTGGGCCACCCCCAATTGTATATAGTTTTTTTGACAACCATATAAAGTGAAGTTGAGTTTAATGGGCTCTAGGGGGTCCTCAATCTCTTGAGTAGCCCCTATCTAATCTAATCTAATCTATATGAGGATAAGGGCCGTCACCATATATATATATAGGGATCTAGATCTAGTCAATCCCCCCATAGATAGAGATAGATTGGGGTCACCATAAATGGATCTAAAGGGAGCACTCTAACTAACTCTATATAGCCATAGCCACCCCCCCTCTCCCAAATATCTAGCCCCTCTCTATTTAAAGTAACTCCCATATAGCAAACTAAATATTTAGGGCCACCCTATAGAGTTTAATGGGCTCTCTATATTAGGGGTGGCATCTCCCTCTCTATAGAATGGGGATGGGGATGGGGATGGGATATATTCTATCAATCCCCTAGATAGTGGTGGGTTCGCTATTGCTCACAGCTATATAAGCTATATAGATTAGGCTGGGGCCAGGTGTTTCTAACAATTTTTGCTTTTCCACATTCAAGAGATGAAAGAAACTAAGTGATGGTCTAGGGTTAGATGTTACCCAGATGAAGTCAGTGCACTGTATCCAAACGTTGAAGGGACTCCTCTTTGGCTGTGGAGGATGACACCTGCAGATAAGAGAGACTTAAACAAGAAGGTTATTAGATAGATAGGTGGTAGACTGTCAAGCAAGAGCTTGATCCCAGAAGTGCAAAGACTTCTTGAGGGGTGACAGTCTACTGGTTGATAAGAAATAGAATATTTCCAAAAATAGAAATGATAAAGGATTGAACAAAGGAAATAGAAACAAATGCATACTTGTATGCAGCAATCTGTCTTCCATAGTTGCCGGTGTCAGTTAGTCTACCGACATCGATAGGTTAAGGTCACCGACGTCAGTAGTCTGCCAACGTTGGTAGGGAAAATGGGACTAGTAGCTGGCATCGGTCAGGGCAATGGCCTTGGATAGGTTCTGGACAGGTTTATGGCCTGCAGAATGGTCTAAGAGTCTGTTTGGAGGTTTGAGAGCCTTTTTGGAGGTCTGTACAGGATTGTAGGGTAGGGAGTATGGTCTAAAAAGGGAACCAAATAGAGGATAGGGTGATAGGGAGATAAGGATGAGAGAGGGATTTTTCAGCCTCTCTGAGAAGAGCAAGTTGGGTCTAGACTGGTGATATTACTTAGAAGCAGTAACTAGGAAACTAATCACTAAAATAGTCTAAATAATTGAAATGAAAACATAGAAAAAATACTTAGTTGTGGCTTTCTGGAGAAGGAGTGCAAAAGTCTTGTTGCTAATGCTACTGATGTACCTATAATGTCTTTAACCCAAAGCCTAGAGCTATTTCTACAGAGTGCCTATAACCTGTGATGCTTGGTGTGCGTCTGAGAGAGAGGGAGAGAGAATTCAAATTATAGATGCAAAGAAATTGACATTTGTGGGGGGAGTAACGGAAGCATAAAATTAGTCTTAAAGGGATCGATGTCAGTGAAATTGCCAGCATCGGCTGAAGACTGACCGATGTCGGCAGCCAAAGAATAGGAAAAAGGGGCTAAAAATAACCTTTTGCCCATTCTTCCACCTATCAGGGTCAGTTGGTCGTTAGAAATGGTCGAGAGTGGGTTTTATTAGGTGTGAAAATGAGTGGGTGAATTAAAATGGGGGTTAAGCATTTAATATTTGGCATGGGGTGAGGAATGGTATCCAAGGAGAGGCATCCTAGGAGGGGTGAGGTGGCAAGGAGGGTTTTTAATTTAAAATAGTCAATTTATTTTAAATTAATAATTGAATGGGTTAGAAATGGTTAGGAGGGGACCAAGGGGTGACCAATGGATAGACACGATTTTGATGTCTACATTTGCCCCTTTTTGTCTTGTTGGTTATTCTTGACAAATTTCAAGACAAAAATAGGAGTTGGTTGCCTTAGGTATAGGATAGAGTGTTCCCCCCTCAAAGCAGGAGTCAAGGGAAGGGAACTTGAGATCGAGTGTCAATTTGATAGAGAGATGGATGAAAAAGGTGAATGTTGGAGTGTGAATGCTGCAAGGGATGGGATTGCGCGTATGCCACGCCACGTGATAGGTAAGCCAAATTGTCATGGTCAAAGGTTGAGGAGTGCCAGAATCAAAATAACTGGGCCCCAGTATTTAGTTATAGCTGATTGGGTTAAATGATCCAAGTTGTAGCTCTAATGGTCGTCGTGTTCCAAGTATCCCAGGCTCAGGAAGTGCTCTTAGAAAATACAAAAATACCACAAGCATGGGGATCAACTGGAGCATGATCCAATACTTATTGGGGTTAGGGACAATTTGCTAACTAGTCATGAGGTAGCAAAGGCAATCAAAACAACCAAGGTAGAGTTATCTCAGGAGAGGTCGGAGGAGATAGTTGTGATCTCCAAGGTCTGGGGTCGAGTCAAGCGAAGGCAAAAGTGATCGTAAGGGTGCCCCAGGAGGCTAAGATGACTTTTAGTGGTGAGGACTGATTGATTGGGGGCATGATTGTGGTCACAGGGAAGAAGGCAGAGGTTTGAAGGCCACTGACATCAGTGATACAATTGATGTCGGTGGCCTAGAGGGACTGACATCAGTAAAAATTGGCTGACATCAGCAGCCTAGGGCATGCTTGTGCCGATGTCTGTGGCCTGCCAAATTTGACAAAACTGGATAGGCGGCCCACCAAAAGTCATTTGTGATTGTTGACCAAGTGAGAAAAGGAGCTCTGGAGTTGATTGAGTGAAAGTGACCTGGAGCAAGTGGATTAGCAGTGTGAGGTGGTAGAGTGTGATTGGTGGAGAGAGGGAGCAGATTGGAGAGTGATTGGAGGTTACAGAGGTGATTATGGGCTAGGTTGAGGTCATAGAGAAAGTGAGACAGAAGGGATGGTAGAGGGTAGTAGAGGACCTATGGGAGGTCCACCACTAGTGGCACCCATCATGCCACCACGGCGGTGATGATGGGATGAGGTAGGAGCCACATTTGAACTTTTTTGGTTTGATTTTGAATTTGAATTTATTTTTAAAATTTGTTGTTTTAGCTAGAAATTGGGGGAAAAAGGGTAGGTAGGTGGGTGGGAAGGGTAGGTAGGTCATGCTAGGGGGATTTAGGAGGGTTTTAGGGGTAAATGGGAGGATATGGGGGGAAGCCTTAATTTTAGGGCTCACCCTGTTTGGCTCTAGGGCCAAACTAGTCACCGATGTTGACAGGTTCATCAGCATCGGCTGACTAGCGACTGGCATCGGTCACTCACCTACTGACGTCAGTCACAAGGTGACTGACATCAGTTAGGTGAGTGCCATCATCAACATGCTGATCAATGTCGATGGCTACTTAGTCAGAGAGAGCGTGTGGAAAATGCCAAGTCGAGGAGCCAAAATAGTGTCAAGGGCTTCTCGGGTGTTAGGGTATCCATTTATAGTTAGGTAGATAGGCAAGTAGATAAATAAAAGGGTAAATAGTCAAGCCAGGTCTCCCAAAAGGAAATAAGAGTCATAGGGATTGGTAGTTGTGTGGTTAACACAAGTTTGATTGGTTAGATGCAGGTGAGGTAGACACTGATACTGCGAGACTGGTTGTCACCATTATTGATGTGGATGCGTTAGGACATCACTGGGGAGGAGTGGGCATAGATGAGTGTAGTGGGACTTGACAGGCTATGATGGTACTATCGGGTGGTGAGAGACATGAACCTCATGGTGGCATTGATCGAGTGGTGGGATAATTCCACCAATACCTTCCACTTGTCGATAGGGGAGATGACAGTCACGATTGAGGATGTGTACCAAATTTTGTGGCTGTCGGTGCACGGAGTAGACCTATATGTGTGCTCGAGAGAGGCACATGATATTACATGGTTACGCTATTTGGGGAGCATGTCACTAAGATGAGCTACCACTTAGAGAGTTTTGCCTACGAGCCCCTCTATGCTGCAGACAAGGATGCACATCGGTTGATAATTTTGATGATGATAGGCATCATAGTCTACACATTACCAGATGCAGAGGGAGGCATATTTTTAGTTGTGATGACCAGGGTTTTGATGGAGATGGTGGAGCAGTAGACCGTGTTTGCCTGGGTGCCTATCTTTTTAGCCCAAGTATACAAAGAGCTGTGGGGCATCAGCTAATGGCAACGGTATAGTCTATGTGTGGACCACCTTCTGCACTACTAAGCTTACAAGCACATCATGGTCATGCATCCTCTCAGCCTCCCAGTGGCTATTTAGGCTGGCTTCAGGGTCAGGTTTAGACGATGGTGGGAGATGATAGCACAGGCATTTTTAATGGATGGAGTGGTCAGGGACATCGACCACTATAGGGAGGTACTGGAGGCCCTGATCCCAGTAGATATTACTTGGAGACTATACCTGGTGTATCTAGCCTTCAGAGACTAGGGAGAGTAGTTGGTTAGGGTTCAGAGCATTAGGTGGGTTAGGGGCAGGCGAGCTGGTGAGCTTGAGAGGGTGCTAGTGGAGAGAGTGCGGTGCCATTATGGGCTGCTATAGGATGTGCCTCCCACCTTCCCACTATATAGATGGGATGACATTGAGGCACCACTCCCACTGCTAGAGGAGATAGAGGGGCCTGATTTTGAGGAGCTATCAGCAGGACCTAGGATAGCTGACCCAGGATGTACAGAGGCCTATACGGCATGGTGGGTAGGATGGTATACAGGTGTGCAAGTGGGGCCATAGCCTGATCTATAGGCTGTGATTAGAGAGTAGGATGCAACCTACTAGGAGAGAGATAGGGCTAGGCAGGAGAGGGATATAGCCTAGGGATAGGTGACTATTTTACAGGGATAGGTCATAGTTTTGACAGGCCAGATGGCAGGGATGGCAGGCCAAGTGGCAGCGCTGATAGGACAGGTCACCATGCTACAGGGATAGTTGGTCATAGCCTAGGCATAGGCTTTAGGAGGATAGGTTTTGGGAGGATAGGGCCCGATGCATCATCCACCTCAGTAGCTAGCTCAGTAGCCCACACAGTCAGTGTCAGTGTAGCCAGCATTTTCACAACTGTAGGGTTCAGTACAGGGCATGGTAGCAGGCCTAATGGGTCCACCACAGACTATACCTATTTCTAGGTACAATATTGCACTAGATGAGATTGCTTATTATGAGGGGGCCATAAAGGGGTTCTCATAGATACAATGATACTCAGAGATGAGGGCAGAGCTGAGCCGATAGAGATCTATGTCATGAGCGATGGCTTAAGGGTCTCATAGATGATGCAGGTTAGAGGGTGGAGATGATACAGCCTCTTTCCAGTCGCCACTACCACCACCATAGCCATAGCCTTGAGGCGAGAGTTTTGATATGATGTATATACCGGCTTGTAAACTGATGATGTGACATGTATTATAGATTTTTTGAGAGAGAGATGCAAAGATTGTGCTATTGTAAAAACTTTGATATATATATATATATATATATATATATATATATATATATATATATATATATATATATATATATATATATATATATATATATATATATATATATATATATATATATATATATCTCTGTGTGTGTGTGTGTGTGTGTGTATGATGAGATGTTGATTCTTTGATGTGTTATGGATGCTTTTGATGTTTAATGTTTACAACATTTTTCATATGTATGTAATGATGTATGCTTAATGTGATGATGATTATGATATTGATGATGATGTTTTATGATTATGATAATGCAAATGATTATGTGATGACATGATTTATAATGTTTATGTTATGACTTTTAGATTATGGTTTAATGATGATGATGATTATGTTATGTTTAATGATTATATGATGTGGATGATTTGATTTTATGATGATGATATCATTTTTATGGTTTAATGATTATGATGATGGATGGATTGATTATGCTAACGATTGTGAAAATATGTGATTAGTTGTGATGTGATTGGCAGGTGATGAAGAAATGTGACAGAAAGAATGTGACAAAAGAATGGCCAAGCTAACCCCAGAAGACCCCATGTCAATTGAGTGCTGCCTATATAGCCCTTGTCCTAAGGGCCTCAGGCCAATGTAGTTCTCCCTAAAAAGGGAGGAAGGGTCAAAGTTATGGGTTGTTTCTGGTCGAGGTCAAGTCATGGTCGATGACAAGGTTTGTCCATCAGGTAGATGAACAAATAGATGTGGTTGAGCTAACCCCAGAAAACATCGTGTCATCTGAGTGCTACCTACATAGCCCTTGTCCTAAGGGCCTTAGGCCAATGTAGTTTAGATGAGGAGATAAAGTGGTTGATAGTTAGTTTGGTCATGAGAATGATTTAGCACATTCCATATGTCTGAGGGTTTATGCTCAAAAAGAAGAGGAGAAGATGATGTTACAGCCTTTTCCAAATGGTGTATTATGTAACATTAGTCGGGGGTTTTCATCTCTAGCAATTTTCCATATTAGGTGATGGGCGTATGCTAAAAATGAAGTGAGTCTATTTATGTTTCAGCAAGTAATGGTTTATGCTTGACATAAATTGGGTGGTCGATAGTTTCTATGTGTATTGGTGTCCATAAAAACTTGTGTGAATAAGCTATGTGAGTGGTCTAAAAAGAGTCGGATTGGGTAGCAAATGATGCGATTAAATGTGACCAAAGTGTATGGAGAAAGTGAAAGGCATATTTGCCCTTTCATTGACAAGGACCAGAATGATAGCATAGATAGGGGTTGTTAGAACCAAAAAGCCCCATTCATGCATTACGTTGTTGACCACTGGTTGTGTTAGAGAAGCAAGCGAATCACTTTGACATTAAAATGAGCTCGAAGTCCCTTGAGTAAGTGCTGTGATAGGGGAGGATAGGGTAACCCTTTTGAGTAGGGAGAACTGTGCCCCCTTTTTATAGGAGACCCTGAGATGACTACAAGCCAAGTCCACATAGAGATGTCATTTGTTTTGTGGTCATTTGTGCCCCCCTTTTTTTTTTGAGTAGACTGATCAATGCGGAAAGTCTACATAGAGATGTCATTTGCTTTGTGGTCATTTGTGAAGTTGATCGATGCGGGAAGCTTCTAAGAAAGTGTTGTTTGTAGCAAGATTTTAGTCATAGCCATCCTTCGAGGGAGTGGTCTATATTTTTGCTTTATTTATATGAGGGCTTTGAATAGCTGTCCTTCAAGGGAGTAGTCTATTAGCTACAAAAATAATAGTGTAGTTGTCCTTCAAGGGAGTAGTCTACTTTTAGATTTTGTGACTTTGAATATTTTGACATCTCGATTTATTTTTGATAGAATTTTGAGTCATGGATAAGACTATAAAAGTTTAAGGGCTCTCTTTAATTAGGACAAAGCATCCATACTTGATAAAAGGGTTATAGAGAGGTCATTTAAGGGAATAGGGTTAAAAGGAATGAGGATTAAGAGGACAGAGATTGCTTAAGGGACAAGCTCAAGTTAAATATCAAATGAACGAGTATTTGACTAACAGTAGAATGGTCGCAGATGCAAGGCATTAAGAGGCTCAAGTTCTGGTCGGCCTTCAAGAGAAGATAGATGATAAGTCCCTGACCCATACTTATATGTGATGATGAATGATCTGAGCTAATTAGGAGAAAACTTGCCTCATTTACTTCACTCCATATTGGTCACATGCTGATTTTCTTTGAAGACGAGGTCTCCGATGTTGAAATCTCGTTCTCGCAAATTTTTGTCATAGGCTCACTTGATGCAATTTTGATAGACATGGAGATGGTTGAGGGCAGCAAGATGGCATTCGTCGAGTAACTCAAGTTGAGCTAAGTGATCTTGATGAAAGTCATCATTAGAGAGAATGTCATGTAGAGAGATGCAAAGAGATAGGATCTGTACTTCGAGAGGTAGGACAGCCTCTATTCTGTACACTAAAGAGAAAGGGGTAGCACCCGTAGAGGTTCAGATGCTAGTGCGGTAGGTCCACAAAGCGAAGGAAATATGAATGTGTCAGTCCCTTCCAGTGTCATTGACCACCTTCATGAGAATTTTGGTTAAGATTTTGTTGGAAGCCTTAGCCTACCCATTTGCTTATGGGTAGTAAGGTGAAGAGAAGCTGATTTTGATGCCAAATGAGTCACAGAGCTTCTGGATGGTTTTGCTTTTGAATGAATTGTCGTTATCGATGATGATTTTGTGAGAGACACTAAAATAATAGATGATGTGGGTGCTGATGAAGTCAAAAAATTTGTCAGCTTTTGTGGAGATGAGAGGAATAGCTTCCACCCATTTAGTGAAATACTCAGTGGCGGTGATAATGGATTGATGTCAAAGAGATAAATGAGGGTTAATCTCATCGATGAGATCTAAGCCCCATTGTGAAAAAGGCCAAAAATATTGAGTGACTTGCAAGGTGTGGCTAGGGAGATGAAGCAAGTTAGCGTGCTACTGACACTTGATGCAATGCCAAACATAGTCGCTATAGTCTTGATGAAGAGTGGGCCAATAATAGCCCAGGCAAAGGATGCGCTTGGCAACCGAGTTACCACTGAAGTGTCCACCATAAATCCTATCATGGACTTGTTTAATGGCATGAGACACTTCAATGGAGGTTAGACAGTAAAGAAGGAGGCCGTTGAAGCCTCTCTTATAGAGAAGACCCCCTAGCATGGTGTAGTGAGCCGTGCATTTGATAAAAGCTTGTTGTGCATTACTAGAGAGATTAGGAGGAATGATAGAATGAGATAAGTAGTCCACAAGTTGTTTATACCAAACATCTCATGGATTAGAGTCTATGGTGTTGACATGATTGATGTTAAGAGAAATGTAAGAAGGCAATGGCACATGATGCATCATGACAAAAATTCTTGATGAAGATGATGAAGATGGGATATGCGAGGCGAGAGAAGCCATGGTGTCAGCAAACTTATTCATGGATCGAGGAATAGTCTGCAAGAGGTAATGGTTGAAAGAGGCTAGGAGAGTGTTAGCATAGTTTTTTTACCTTTACAAAATTTCATTTTTATAGAGGTATGAACTATTGATCTGATTGATGACAAGTTACGAGTCACCGAAGATGTTGATGGTCTTGATGCTTAGAGAAAGGGTAGTTTGAAGTCCTAAAATTAAGGCTTCATATTCAGCCATATTATTGGTAAATTCAAAGTTGAGCTTGAAAGACAACGGCATGGGCTCACCTTTGTGTGGGATGAGAATGACTCCCGCACCCCCACCGAGTTGACATTTGGAGCCGTCAAAGAACATGGTCATTTGATAGACGGTGTCATCGGTAGAAAGCGCGGTGATAGATTTGTCAGAGAACTCACACTGAGAAGGTTGATTGTCAGGTAGAGGGACATTTACCAGTTGGTCAGTCATTGTTTACCCCTTTATAGATTTTTGTTGGATGAAGTCCAAGTCGAACTCAGCAAGAAGCATGAGCCAACGAGCCATACGCTAGTTTTGGTATGGCTTGGAATGCATGTATTTAAGAGGGTTAGTGTGAGTGATGACAAAGGTCTTGTGATTGAGAAGATAATGATAGAGCTTGGTAATGGCAAAGACTAATGCCAAATAGAGTTTCTCAGTATGAGTATATCGAGTTTCATAGTCGACAAGTGTTCAGCTTATGTAGTAAATCACTTGCTCATGGTGTTGCTTGTCTCAGTGCGCAATCATGGCACCTAAAGAATGGTTAGTTTCTAAGATGTGAAGGTAGAAGGGTTGGTCATCTTTAGGTGGAATGAGGACTGGTGGAGAGACCAAATAGCGTTTAAGGGCTTCAAAAGCCTCTTGGTAGTCCTTATCCCATTTAAAGGAGACGTCCTTCTTAAGGAGATGATGAAAGGGTTAGCAGTGGTCAGAAAGCTGTGAGATGAAGCGACAGATGGACTAGAGCTTCGCTTGCAGACTGTGAAGTTGCTTGAGATTGGTTGGAGGCAACATTTTAAGGATAGCACAAATTTTGGTGGGATCTATCTCGATGCCATGGAGAGAAATGATGAAACCCAGGAGCTTGCCTGAGAGGACCCCAAAGACACATTTCTTGGGGTTAAGGTGGACATTATATTGAAGAAGGTGAGAGAAGATGATCTTGAGGATGGTCAAATGGTCGTGGTGAAGCTTGGAATGGCCTAGCAGGTCATCCACATAGTCCTCCATAATTTTATGGAGGAGATCATGGAAAATGTAAGTCATGGCACGCTGATATGTGGCACTTGCATTCTTTAGGCCAAAGGGCATGACTCGATAGCAGAAGGTCCCCCATGGGGTGATGAAGGTAGTCTTGTGCTAATCTTCTAGTGTAATCAGGATCTGGTTATATCCTGAAAACTTGTCCATGAGTGATAGCATCTCATGACCGGCCATGAGATCAACAAGTTGGTCAATGTTGGGAAGAGGAAATTCATCTTTGGGATAGGCTAGGTTGAGATCATGATAGTCTATGCAAATTCAGATCCCTCCATTTGCCTTGGTGACAGGGACAATGTTAGACACCCACTACAGATAATCAATGGGTTGGATGAAAGAGACAGAGAGAAGGCGCTGAAGCTCCTCTTTGACAAGGAGTGCAATGCGAGGATGCATCATTCGAAGCTTTTGCCTGACAGGCTTAGCCTCTGGTTTGGTGATGATGTTATGAATGGCAATGTTGGGGTCAATGCTAGGCATGTCACTGTAGTTCCAGGCAAAGGCCTTGCTATGGTCTGAGAGGAACTGGGTGTAATCGAGCTGCTCCTGGGTGTCTAGAGATTGACCAATCTTTAAGACATGAGGAACATCATAAGAAGGGAGGTTAATGTCAATGATTATTCATTTAACATAACCTATGTTTTAGAAGGAAGGGAGTGCTAGATGAAAGAGTCATCAATGCCCATGTAGGAGATAATGGCATCATCATCTATGCAGCAGACAGTGTTGATGGTTGTTGATTCATCATCTATCATGTTGGGATAAATGAGAGGGAGAGACCTGGACACCCCATTTAGTTGGTAGGTTAGGGGCTCCAAGTGAATGGTGTTTATGCAAAAAAAATTAGGAGGGATGGAAACCATCGACTCCGTAGGTGAAGGGGGGAGAATAGGCGAGCTTGGAGGAGATTGGTCTATGGTGGGTTCAGGGAAAAAGTCTGCAGAAGCCTCAGTGGGTTCTTGAAAACCCAGGCCATATTGTTTCTTGGCATTGTCATCATTAAGTGGTTTGATGGGCTGATGGGAGCCTTGCTCATAGCGCCCAAAGCCAAAACCCTTCCATGCACACCTGTAAAGGTAGGCGTGTGCACAGTTGGGGTTGCCAAGAAAGGAGAAGTTAGATGTGAATGGTTGAGGTGAGGAGAGAGGATTTCCATTAGTAGGGGCTCGATCTAGCCCCCCATAAATGAGATTGATTCAAAGGCTAGGAGGACCATAAGGAATGACCATTTTGATTTGATGGTCATAACTTGGACTGTGGTGAAACTGTCCATACTCTTGTAGAGTTTGGAACATGTCTAAGGTAAGTAAGCGATATTCCCCAAGTGAAAGTCATTGGAAGATATCTTCCATGGGGTCCTTGGTTGTCGCTTGAAGAGGTGGTGTGAGGGCAACCACCATTTACGAACTGGTTGAAGCTTCTACAGATGGAGACGGTGTCTGGGCTGGTGTCTTGAGAGGAATGAGAACATCATTTGGTCGATAGATCATGTTACAAGTTTTGAAAGGGGATGGGTCAGCAGGAATGACGTGGACTTACCCATCATGTTTGAATTTGACATAACAGTGCAGTGTAGAGGGGACACAAGCCATGGCACGAATCTAAGGTCATCCTAATAACATGTTATATTAGAACTCTCCTTTGATGATGTAGAAGAGCTCTGGGATAGTGCACAAACCAACGCAAATATGGAGGATGATAGTGCCAATGGTAGTGGTAGTGGTGTCATTAAAGGATCAAAATATTACGTCAATTTTTGATACGTAATTCTTGGGGAGGGCTAATTGATCATAGGCATGAGTAGAGATGATATTAATGATGGTGCCTCTATTAATCATAACTCGCTTAATGCGGGTTTGATCAACATAGGCTGTGATGAAGAGAGTAGCGTCCTGATCTTTCGAGTTAGAGGTAAGAATTTCAGAATCGCTAAAAGTGATAGAGGTGATAGGGGATAGTGAGTGGACCATGGCAGCTAGTGGTTGGGGGTCTTCAGGTTGGACCTCCACTACCTGTAAGGCTCTGATCAGAGCTTGACAATGTTGGGGTGAGCTTTGGATGAGGTCATATAAGGTCATCTTCACGGGCGTTTGGTGAAGTTGTTTTAACATAGAGTCATAGATTGCCCCTAAAGAAGAGGGTTGAGATGCACCCAGGATAGAGATTTTAGGTTTTGGTGGTTGGGGTAGCTTGACAAAGGGATAGGTCCAAGGAATAGCAATTTTTTCTTTTGATTTATCCTTTTGGGCCTTAGTGGCTACAGAGATGAAGGGACCATAGTCTGTTGATGAGATGTCGATGATGAAGAGGTTTGAGAGTCATGGGAAGGTGTCGGAGGTCTGCCAATGGTGTCCTCAAGAAGAAGAGTGTCTTTCTCCATGTATTGGCAAATGACAACTTTGAGGGCACAGCAATTCTTGGTATCATGTCCCAGTGTACGATGATATAGGCAAATCTTAGTATCATCAAACCAGGAAGGTTTTGACCTGAGAGGTTAGAATGGTTTGATAGGTGGAAGGGTTATGTTAGAGGTTTGCAAAAGTCAGTGAAATATCAAAGCGTATGAACCCACTAAAGGGTCCGTGCTTGTTGATGCATGAGATGTTGATGACTTTTGCTTGAGCGGTGTTGAAGGAGGCTTCCATACAACCTTTTGGGTTGATGGTGCAGCCATGTGTGAAGACGACACTTTCTTCATGAGAGGTGCCAAATTTTTTAGAGGTGGTAAGCTTGTGGTAGGCAAAGGGAGTAATGGAGGCAACTTGTTTTGGTTAGAGGTTAGAGCAGGGAGCACTCCTATTATGGTAGAAGGATGAGGGCCCAAAATGGAGGGCAATGTTGACAGTGGAGGAGGAGTTTACCACCATGGTTTAGCAGTCTTCTTTGGTTTGATTTGAGGACTACTATTGGGCAAGGCTTGGTTCAAGTCTACCTTCACTTGCGGATGAGTGAGGTTAGGGACGAGGCGAACACCGAGTGACTTGATTGGTTTTGATATGGTGGATGAGGGTTTTGGTTCTGATGTGGATGGTTGAGATTTTGAAGGTTTAAAAGTAGAAGTATAGTATTTTTTGGTAGTGTTTGGAGATTTTTCCATGGGTGGGTCGATGGCATGAGATGAGACGAGATGGGCAAGCTGAAGAGCTTTGAGTTGCTCTCATAATGCTTGATGTTCCACTTTCCTTGAATGGAGAAGTTTTAGTTTCTCCACCAATCGAGAGAATGGTTAGGAAGATGTCAGATGAGGCTTTGGTCCTATAGAAGATGTGGATAGTTGTGGGGCTAAAAATGTGTTAGGTGTAGCAATCTCGGACCCAAGGCATGATGGAGTCATAACTGGTTCATCTTTGGTCAAAGAAGGTGGAGAGATAGGGTCTTCTCTTGGTGGAGAAGTGACTGGAGAATGTGGCTCCTTAAGAGGATAGAGGGCAGGGATGATTGTGCCTTGTACCTGTGGTTGAGGAGTAGGAAGGTTAGGGTCCTCCATTGGTAACAAGAAGGAGGACAGTGGGGCTAGTGGTGCCGGTATGGTCGAGGCATCCTCTAATATAAGGGAAGTCGATGGAGAACTAACAGGAGAAGAAGGTTCGTCCATGTGTGATGGACTGATGGGTTGACTAACCTCTTGAGACTGTGAGAGAGGTTGGTCAGGGATGAGAGGCAAGATAGTGTTGACTGTGCATATGTTATGCTCTTGAGAGTCATCAGTCATGGTTTGCACATTGTTTTGGCTAGGTGGATGGTTAGGAAAGGGTTGTTTGAAGATATATATGCTTTGATTGGGTGGTGCATTCGGGTTGTCGAAGACGAGGTCACCCTTATCTAGCATGTCTTAAATGATGTTCTTGAGAGTTTTACAGTTGTCTATGTCATGGCCTTTGACACGGTGATAATTACAGAAGTTGTTCTCCCTATACCACGCAGGGATGGCACATGAGGGATTAAATTGAGGAGGCAATCAGATTTGAGGGAGATTGAGAACTCCTTGTTTGACAAGTTTGTCCAGCACATATGCGTATGACTCTCCTAGTGGAGTATACTGATGATGCACATATCTTTGCTGGAATTGTCATGTGATACTCTGGGATGTGGAAGGTTCAGGCTGGTTGGTTGTAGCTGATGGTCTAACGACCACAGCATTTGTTGATGCCTTAGATTTGGAATTAGAAGAAGAAGGTTTAGAAGAAGAGTCATTAGACTTGGTGTTTGGGTTTTTACTCTACAACTTGACTTTGTTTTCCTCGATGGCACGTAGTTTAAGCTTCTGGGCCATCGTGAAAGCTTCGTCAAAGGTGTAGAATGTCTAGACCTGCAAGGTAGAGGAAATATGTTTGGCACACACCTGAGAGAAGAGTTCAATGAGCTCGGGTTGGGGCAAAGAAAAGGAGAGATGGTTGATTAGGCCTCTCCAATGAGCAACAAAATTGGCTATGGATTCATCATCAAATTGCCAGATAGAATACAGATCTGTGATTGAGACCTTTTTGGTGATATTAATCAAAAAGTGGTCAAGGAAGAGTTGGGCTAGCTGGGTGAATGTGAAAAGAGAGTGACTGGTGAGAGAGTTGTACCAATTGAGAGCACCACCAGAAAGTGACATGGGGAATGTGCGTAAAAGTAATGCATCATCATGTGCTATCAAATAATAGGCATGTCTGAATGCTCACAGATGCTGTTGTGGGTCTTCCTTACTCTGGAAGTGAGTAAATTTAGGAAGTTCCCACTAACTACGATACAGCTGGATTGGGACAGAGGGATGGATGGGTTCATTACAAATTTGGTCATATGACAAGACATTTTGCGAGCTTGAAATAGAGGTCTCAAGATTAGACATTTTTTCCATCAACATTTTGATTATGTCTGTTGACAGATTTGTAGGTGGGGCACCCCCTAGGTTGTAAGGCACTTGGAAGGTGCTAGAAGGGGCATATGACGTAGTCGGTTGCACTTATATGGGTGCAACATATTGATAACTAGCCATCAAGATAGAAGTGGAGGCCAAGGGTGGTTGCGTCGTGAAGGCAGAAGGCATGACTAGGCTTGATGTTGCCATAGGTGGTTGGATAGTGGCAACACTAGCCAATAGATAAGTAGCCACCCTGGTGTTGATAGAGGCGAGAGTAGGCGGGATGGAGATAATTAAATTTTGGAAAGGGGTAGAGCTTTGTTGAATAGTCTACAGTTGATGGGGGGCTAAAACCCTAATGGAAGTGGACCCATAGATAGAAAGAGAAGCCACACTTAGAAGATTAGTCATGGTCTATTTATTAGTCAAGGTGATGGCCTAGGTGTCTATGGGTTAAACCATAGGCGCTATTGATATGACTATCGTCTTGACTAAGGAGGTTGGCATCCCATAAATTGGGTTGCCTAAGGAGTCTCACATTCGACTTCGTGCGAGATAATGTTGAAGGGCTTTGACATTGAGGTCCAAGAATCTTTCTAAGTCTTGGTCCCCCTCAGGGACAATGGGAGGCTGAGTCGGGGTCGATTGGGTAGGAGTTTGTTTGGTCTCTGAATGAAACTCCATTAGAGGACTGGTTATGGTCGACAAAGGTGGAAGCGGTTGTTGCCTCGCGTGGTCGACAAGAGTCTTGGTTTGACTACGTGTCAAAACCATTCAAGGCAAGATAATATGCCCTTACTAGCTCAAACAACTAGATAAGAATAGAAAATAAGATGAAGACAAGTAGACCCTAAACGTTAAATTTCTAAGAATAAATTTTTAGGATCGTGTTGGCTTATGCCTTAAAGTGTGTTTGGGAAGTTGGCTTTTGAAATGGGTCTTAGAAGAAGCAGTCTAAAGTTGGTTTCATGTTAGTTTTGGTGCTCAAGAGTTTGTGTTAGGTTCCATACATGGCCTGGTGCTAAGGAGCAAGCTCCCCTCACTTCACGAGCCCAGTGATAAGCTGGGTCGCTTACCCAGTATATACTTCCCCTAGAGTTTATCCTCTACCAGAGAATAGAGTGGGCTTTCCCCTTGGTATTGAAGTCCAAGTGGGATTGCCGGGACGGGTAAGGTATCTGCTAGGTGATGAAATCCTAGTCGAGCCTTGTCTCAGGTAAGTTTAGATGTGTGATTTGTGAAAGTGGTTAGGTTGTGTGACATAAGTGGATACACTTTATTCATGATGCATTTTAATTACTAGATGTGTGGACTAAATATGTAGTCAAACAGATATGAGATGCAATATATTTTAAGCCCAAATAGAAATGTGTGTTCGGATGTAGAAAAATGGAGAAAAGGTTGAAGAGTATGAGTTTTTACTACTCTAAGATGCAAGAAAAGAAAGAAAAAAAATTATTATTTTTAACTTTGTTGATAGTTTCTTTTAGAGAGAGATAGAAGAAAAGAGATGCAAGAAGAGACCTAATGCACCTATATGAAAAGTAAAAAATGAACCCAAGGAAGACCCTAGGGTCCCACCAGGCGTGCCAGAATGTTTCTAACAATTTTTGCTTTTCCACATTCAAGAGATGAAAGAAACTAAGTAATAGTCTAGGGTTAGATGTTACCCAGACAAAGTTAGTGCACCGTATCTAGACGTTGAAGAGACTCCTCTTTGGCTATGGAGGATGACACCTACAAATAAGAGAGACTTAAACAAGAAGGTTGTTAGATAGATAGGTGGTAGACTGCCAAGCAAGAGCTTGATCCCAGAAGTGCAAAGAATTCTTGAGGGGTGACAGTCTACTGGTTGATAAGAAACAAAATATTACTAGAAATAGAAATGATAAAGGACTGAACAAAGGAAATAGAAACAAATGCGTACTTGTATGCAACAATCTATCTTCCACAGTTGCCGGCATCGGTTAGTATACCGACATCGGTAGGTCAAGGTCACTGACGTCGGTTAGTCTATCGACGTCAGTAGGGGTAATGGGACTGGTAGCCAGCGTCAGTCGGGGCAATGGCCTTGGACAAGGTCTAGATGAGTTTATGGCCTATAGAATGGTCTCAAAGTCTGTTTGGAGGTCTGAGAGCCTTTTTAGAGGTCTGTACAGGACTGTAGGGTAGATAGTATGGTCTAAAAAGGGAACTAGATAGAGGATAGGGTGACAGGGAGATAAGGATGAGAGAGGGATTTTTTAACCTCTCCGAGAAGAGCAGGTTGGGTCTGGACTGGTGATATTACTTAGAAGCAGTAACTAGGAAACTAATCACTAACATAGTCTAAATAATTGAAATAAAAACACATAAGAAATACTTAGCTGTGGCTTGCTGAAGGAGTGCAGAAGTCTTGTTGCTGATGCTACTAATGTACCTATAATGTCTTTAACCCAAAGCTTGGAGCTATTTTTGCAGAGTGCCTATAACCTGTGATGCTTGGTGTGCGTTTGAGAGAGAGGTAGAGAGAAGTTGGATTTTGGATGCAAAGGAATTCATGTTTGTGGGAGGGAGCAACGGAAGCAGAAAATTAGTCTTAAAGGGACCGACATCGGTGAAACCACTGGCATCAGCCGAAGACTGACCAACGTCGGCAGCCAAAGAATAGGAAAAAAGGGCTAAAAATAGCCTTTTGCCTATTCTTCCACCTGCCAGGGTCAGCTAGTCATTAGAAAATGGTCGAGAGTAGGTTTTATTAGGCATGAGGATGAGTGGGTGAATTAAAATGGGGGTTAAGCATTTAAGATTTGGCATGGGGTGAGGAATGGTATCCAAGGAGAGGTATCCTAAGAGGGGTGAGGTGGCAAGGAGGGTTTTTAATTTAAAATAGTCAATTTATTTTAAATTAATAATTGAATGGGTTAGAAATGGCTAGGAGGGGACCAAGGGGTGACCAAGGGATAGACACGATTTCGGTGTCTACACCAGGCCCATATATAGGGGTTGACTCTCTATATCTATATAGAGCCACCCCTAGATAGATAGATATGGCAATGGGAGAGGGTGATAAGAGACTGATCTAGCTGATAAGTGGTATCCAAATTGTTCAGTTGCAGAGAATATATCCCTTACCCAATCCCTCTAATCGATGGGGTAGGCAGGTACTATGGATCTTCTGACTCCCAATCAGGGGTGCCTTCCCTTGTGTTAGGTCTCATCAGTGTTTCCTATAGGTTGATGTTTTGAATCAAGATGGTCGTCTATCCCCCCTAGGTGGGGATTAATCCCCAACCTCTATCTGGCCTATCCCCTAGGCACCCTCAGAGGGTAGGGAGTGTTATAATGTATGATTATAGGGTTTGGTGGCCCAAAATGGACTCAACTTCACTAAAAGGCTAGCTTGTTTTTGCTCACATTCCTCATCTCTAAAACCATCATGAAGCACCTCACTCTTGCGACATGTTATGTTCCCCTTCTCCATTCTTGAGGAAGGGTGGGTCCCATGCTCATGATCAAACTGATATTAGATATCTAATTTCTAATTCGGGTCTCCCTATAGGGTCATTCATGTAGGCCACCCTACCTAAACCAATCATCATATCGGTCCCTAAGCCCCATTGTTGGAAAGGCTTGGCTTCAGAACCGTACGTGAAGCTTCTGCCTCATATGGCTCCTCTCGAGATCGAAGATCTTCATTAGCTATCAGAGACTATGACTCTATATAGCCATATCACTCAACTGGCCGATAGGCCAAGGATATATATCTAATCCCCTATCTAAATAGAGGGGTGTAAAAACCTTATCTATATATGGCACTTGATTGACATCAAGCCACCCTATCTATGGGGGTGCAGCTATATCGAGTCAGTGCCCCTTATCCCTACAAAATAGATAATAGGTGCTCACTCACCCTAGATATCTAAAGGGGATTGGCCCCCCTCTCTATATTTATCTATCTATCTGTCTATCTAAAGAGAGGGGGGTTTAATATGGACAGGGCCATCCATTCTATTATCTACGTGATACGAATGCCCTATATATCACCCCCCCATATAAACTAGTCATTGGCCCATAGAGAGATAGGGTCACGAATACCATACTCTGAATCTCTCTATGGGGTATCTATAGATAGGGATTAGATAGGCCCCGCCCCCATCATCCCCTAGACATATATATATGGGGTGCCAAGAAAATCTAGACTACACCCCCATTTATATATCTTCTATCTTATATTTATCAAGAGGAGGGGGAGGGGATCTAGTTGGTCAATGTTTTTCCATGTCTCCCAAAGACATTACCTTCATTAGGTTTGATCGATCTCGATCAATTAGTACAGTTCATATGGCACTTGTGTTACACTTGGATAAGACACAAGTGGGGGGGCTTACCCTCCTCAGCCTGAAGGCCACCACTAGCCTTGACTCATCCTACCCTAAATATCAACATCAAGAATAAGACTTATTCTTGATGTGACTAAGCTGAAATAGAGGATGAAGATCTATCACTCACCCTGATTCAATTCTGTGTCGGCAGTTCTAGTTTTATAGATAGAGAGGCTTTCCTCTACCAATAAAGTTGTGCCAATGCCAATGAAACTCTATACCTATCCCTATATCTATCCCTATCCCTATCCCTATCCCTATAAAAATGCATCTCTATCTCCAAATATTCTATTTATCTTTCTCTAGCGCACCCTCTTCTTTAGGTGCAAGAAGCCAAAGAGGATCAATAGTTTCTAGCCTCAGAGACTGGCAATCCAGAATGTTCTAGGTAAATTAGTCCCCATTCACCCATTTCCCTAATTGTTTGAGGTTTTCA
The DNA here is from genome assembly GCA_037957365.1 of Torreya grandis. Lineage (NCBI taxonomy): Eukaryota > Viridiplantae > Streptophyta > Pinopsida > Cupressales > Taxaceae > Torreya > Torreya grandis. The sequence goes on along the minus strand of JARHVA010007700.1, from coordinate 501,688 downwards.
AAATGGACTCTCTCTAGTCTAATCCATATCCAAGCATAGCGGTCCATAGAGAAGACTCCATCTCTTAGGGGTGGGGTAGAGAGATCTGGAATGGTCACAGTCTCAAGACTAGGACCAGATATAGCCAAAGGATTAAATATAGGTTCGCTGGGAGGTGCAACCATCCCCCTTGGATCTAGATCTCCCCTGCCACTAGGGAATAAGATATGAAGGATGAACTCAAAAATCCCAAGTAACCATAGGGCGGCCACACTGAACAACCCTATAGATGCATCAAAAAAGCTAAAGTTGGAGAGGATATGACTACATATAGCTCTCAACCTCTCATCTATCATGAATAGCTTCTTCAACATCCTCTCAACTCCCATGAATAGCTCCTTTAACAACCTCTTAGCTCCCATGAATAGCTCCAGATGGGGATGGGATGGGGAGGGTGGGTCTGCAACTACCATAGAGGTTCTCCTTTGGAAGGTGAGAGCCAAGAGTAATAGTAAGGAGAGGAGGAAGGTAAGTAGGATCACATTCCATGGGATTTGGGAGTCTTTGATGCCCTTTATAGACATAGTAGTGGGATTCAAACATTCTCCCCTCCTACTCTCCCTCATTCGATGGGGTGCCATATATATAGATGATCTGCCATCTCCATTTATAGATATAGGAATTGGAGTTTTATATAGATAGGGCATGGCTTGGTTGCTACCATCACCAGTTATCCATGCTAGCTTGCCCCTTGCCCCCACCTCTAAAACTCTATCATTGGTGATATCTCTCTCTGGGGAATTGACATGAGACAGGAATCTAGTTTCTAAAGGTTCTTTCATTTTCATTTTCATTTACATTTCATCCCCTAGTATTTTGAAAAGTGTGTTTTTAGAGCAAATCTAGTAGGGTTGAGAGAAAGCATGCTTCAATTTCTTCCTCTTCAGACATAAAAAGATCACTGCTATCTAGATCTGGCTTGACCCAGAATGGTTGATGAAGGGTGATCGGATCCAGAAGGGGATCTATAAACTAAACTCTGGATCCATCTAGCAAGCCCTTGATAGGTTGATAGGGGGAACTCATCAACATAATTAGCATATTTTTCCTCTAAAAATTTGGCTCGTATCGACAAGGAAGAGAACATGGCTGCCCCTAGATAAGGTGGAGCTAATCTACCCAACTTTCCTCATGGATTTCGCTAGTTTTGTCAACATTAGGGAATAGAAATAGATCAAACTCATCCATTTCCCCATTGAAGGAGTCCACCTGGCCACAAAAAATATAGAGGATGCTTTCCAAACAAGAGAAAAGGTGGGTCTCTCCCATTAGTAAACCCCATAAAGCACAAGATTTGGTCACCTGAGCGGATGGGGGAGATGAGGAGGATATGAGAACTCCTTAGCTAGCCAGTCTACAACAAAGAACAGATCCCCAATATCCTTGTATTGATAGGGAGCATATGAGTTCAACTCCCCGATACGAAGCTCCACTTTGTCCCATAGGAAGGGTAGCTAGATGTCTGAAGAGGAATATTTATGATCAAAACTGTGTGGGATGACGGAGGAATGCTCATTGGCATGTTTTATCATGGTGAAATGTGATTTCTCCTTTCAATTCACTACCAATCTCTATATCTATATATACCTCTATCAGAGTTAGAGAGAGGCATTATTTTAGATTAGACCTATGGGGGGAAAAGAACTAGCCTTTAGCCACAAACTGTGTGGGTGTGGGTGTGGGGAGATAATCTCTCCTCTCCCTCTATCTATATGGGGACAAACCCCCCTATCTTTATCGATGGATATGGCAATAGGGCTATAGGCTTCTATGGGGGGGGGGGGGGGGCAGCTATGCACCTGCCTACCCCTATCAAGCTAGAGATAGAGATCTCTCTATATTGGCTAGGCCAATGTTTGCCCCTCTATATTGGGGTGAGCGTAGCCCTCTCTATAGATATGGGAAAGATATGGAGATAGGGGCCATATGGAGACCATATCTATAGATAGAGATAGGGCCCTATCTATCTATCCCATAGAGTTTAGTTTAGTTTGGTTTAGTTAAGATAGAGTTGGGACTGGATTGCCCTATCTATATATAAGAGAGTTGAGTTTCTATTAGTCTAGATTATAGACATGATACGACAAACCCCCATTGACTCTATATAGAGGGAGAGGGGGAGGCAAAAAAAAGTAGATATTTGGGGGAGGGGGCATAGTCTATAGTTGAGTTTCTTTTAGTCTTATCTACGTGATACGATGACCCCCCATCTATCTCAGTGAAGTCTGGCTAGTTGAGATCTCTAGATTAGGTCTTCACTACACCCCATAGATAGATAGATATAGATCAAGCCCCTCAATATAATATAGAGTTGGCCCTCTATATATATAGAGTCTAGCCCATTAAATCCACTTTATAGGGTGGCCCCACCTCCCCTCCTCCCCTCCCCTCTATCTATAGATTCTAGATTCTATATGGGATATATAGGGCTTGGGCCAAAGCAAATAGATATTTGGGGGGGCTAAGCTCAAGATAAGATAAGCCAAAGGTGACCCCCAATAGATAGAGTTTTTTTGGGACCCCCCTCTCTATATAGGGTCGAGAGGGGGGGTCCCACCCCCAACCCTATAAAGTTGAGTTAGTTTCTTATCCCATAGATAGAGAGGGGAGAGGGGCTCTATATATTGGGGGGCTACGCTCAAGATAAGATAAGATATATAGGGAGGGGGACGGGGCTCCTGGTGGACACCTACCCCCACCTCTAGTTTCTTGTGATAGATACCTTGGGGCACCTACCCTATCTAATAGTATAGGTGGCCACCACCCCTATTAGATAAGATATATAGGGTCTAGGTGCACCCCTATCTACCAATCAAAGTGGGCACCTCCCCCCACCTCTCATTTATCATGATTGATAGGAGTGGCCATCATCCCTATCCCTATCTATTGTCTAGGTTCTAGGCCCCTACATAATATTCTCTTTGATTGGCCACCCTACGCTAGCTACTCCTGCACCTCCCCTAGTTTGATAAATACCAGGGGAGGGGGCACCTACCCCCACCTCTACTTTATCTCCATATAGCATATAATAGGGTGGCACTAGCCTATATATATGGTCTATAGGATAGGGGGCCCTATTGAGAGATTAGCATTTATGCGCTCGACCTACCTATAGATAGAGATGGATCGAGGGAAGGTAGACCTACCTACAGCTGGAGATAGATTGGGGAAGGTAGAGGGGCTTGACCACCAGTCATTTATGCAATTAGTTATTGGTGATTATCTATATAGATAGGGCCCCCCTCTCTATATCTATATATGGCAAGATATATAGATGGGGGCACCATTTTCCTATTATATATATAACTATCGAATCAGTGGCCCTATATATCTATCTCCATGGTATCTTGGACTTATGATGATAGAATTAGTGGCCATAACTATCTCCATGGTAATCACAGGGGGCCAAAGAATGAATCTAGCTAGTGCTAACCATATTCAGACAGGGTATGCCAACATATCGATTGAATCCATCTTATGTAGCCCATATTCTATATCGATCAATGACCTCCCCCCAGATAGATATATAGAGGGGGGGTTGAGCGGTAGTTATATCTATTCTATAATAGGCTCTCCCTATTGAAATTGAGTTAGTCTATTACATACGAATCCATCTTGATCAGTCAGAATAGAATAACTAGGTTGGCCTATCTACTCTATCTCTATCTCTATCTCTATACATTGCAGATAGATGGGTAGAGAGATGGGGCCATCTATCTATATAGTCTAGGATAGATAGTAGATAGGCCCCGATGGCTTATTATATAGAGCTAGAGCTAGAGCTAGAGTTGGAACTGGGGGAGGAGCCCTATCTATCTAGGAAGGGGGGCCCTATCTCTTCTCTATATGGGAGATTCTTGATGTGAACTGAACCCATGGCCCCTATCTATATAGGCATAGGGACTCAACTATTGAGGGGGGCCCTATCTCTTTTTGTGAGATAGTTGCTAGATAAATAGATAGGGCTTACATATATAGATAGGGATATATTATTCACTACGAGATCGTTGAGACCCCCATCTATATATCTATCTCATAAATATATCATTAAGCTATGCTCAAGATGGGGCCTGATCTCTACTCATCTCTAATATAGGGTAGGGCAGCTTATATATCCATCTAAAGTCAAGTCTATATGCTACGCTCCACTCACCCCATACTATATAGAGTAGAGCAATATATAGATAGGGTCGATGCCCTACCCTATATTATCTACAACCTTGACTCATAATCAAGCTATATATATATATATATATTCTTGAGGGGGAATACCTCATCCCATACCTAGGGCAAACAACATCTATTTTTGTCTTGCAGTTCGTCAAGACAAACCATAAGACAAAAAAGGGCAAATGTAGACACCAATATTGTGTCTACCCCCCCTTAGTCCCCTTCTAACTCTAACACTCCTAACCCACACTTTATTAATTTAAAATAAATTACTTATTTTAAATTAATCATCACCTCACCTCGACACCTCACCTAGACACCTCACCCTAAGACCATTTCTTACCTTATGACTCACCCCAAGACTAAGTCCTTCATATCCTAACTACCTAAGACCTATTCCAACTCTATAACTAATCCTCGTGCCTAATAAACCCATCTTTTGACCATTCTCCAATGGCAAATGCACTTGGCAAATGGAGAAATAGGCAAAAGGCTAAAAATAGCCTTTTTACCCATTATCTAACCACCGACGTCGGTCAACTATCGACCGACACCGATGGAATCGCCGACATCAGTTACATAAAATAGGCTTCTAACCTTGAGTTGCCCCCTGCCTCTTCGCATATCGATGTGCCCGCTTTGAGACTAAGCATCAAAATTCTATTATCGCTCTTTAAGCTACAAAAACTAAACAAAAATCACTCCAAACATTGGATTGGAAACATTGTACAAGATCTTTGACATCAATCACAATAGGAACAAGCATCCTGACACCCTTCGGTCTTTGACAAAAAGCTAAGTATTCTTTTGGTATCCATTTCAAAGTTCTAGAATAAATTGGTAATTAGTTTCTATTTACTATTTTTGGATACTGTAAAAGACACCCGACTTCTTCTATGGAAGGGCTAAAAACCCTTCCTCTGACTCTTACCCAACTCTCACACATACCCTCTACCTTTTGTCCTTCCTCAAACCCTATCCTCCTCCCTGTAACTCTGCACAAATCTCTCAACTCCCAGAATCCTCTGTCTATCATAGAAATACCTTAAAACCCATCCAAAGACTTATTGCCCCTATTGACATCGGTAGTATAACCAATGTCGGCACCTTTTACTACCGACATCGGCATCATAACTAACATCAGTGACTTTGCAAACTAGAACCTACTCAAACAACCCCTATACCAGACATAACCTTTGACCAGCTTGTGAAGACTCATGGATTACAAGAAACTTGTACACAATATTTTGCCTTTTCATTTCTGTAAGTCTTTTATCATTTCAATTTTATACAAATCTCTTTGTCTTAAATAGTGGACTGTCATCCCTCACAGAGCTTTACGCTTTAAGGACCAAGTGCGTAGCTTGGCAGTCCACTTTATCTTATTCTAACATTTTCTTTATTTAAGTCTTATTCTTATCTACAAGTGTCTTCCTCCATAGCCAAAGAGGAGCTCTTACAATGTCTGGATATGGTGCACAACTTAATCTGAGTAACGTACAAAGCCCTAACCTTCAACCTTTAGTTTCTTCTTTCTTTTGAATGTAATTAACAAAAAAATGTAGAGAAACATTCTGGCACACCCGGTGGGACCCTGGAGTTTTCCTTGGGTTCATTTTTTCTAAAAAGCAAACTTTCATATAGGTTCATTAGGAAAATTTTCTCTCCTTTCATCCTTCTTCTATCTTTTTATTTTGAAAAGAAATCATAAGCACAAGTTAAAAAGAATATCTTTCTTTTTCTTCTTGTCCCTTATTCCCTACATCTTATAGTAGTGAAAATTCATGCTCTTAACCTTTTCTCCACTTGTTTGCATCTAAACAAAACATTTCAATTTGGGTTTAAAACACTATTGCATTTCATTCCTTCTTGAATGCATACTTAGTCTTTTCACTTAGTAATTAAAACACATTATGAATAAAGCGTAGTGTACATATGTTACAAAACCAGATCACAAACACATCAAATTAAACATTTTAACATACTTGAGACAAGTCCCATCTAGGATTTCATCACCTAGCGGATACCTTACCCTTCTTGGTGATCCTACTTGGACTTCACTACCAAGGGGAGGACCCACTCTGTTCTCTGGCAGAGTATAAACTATAGGCAAAGTATATATTAGCTAAGTGGCCCAGCTTGGCTCTAGGTTCATGAAGTGATGGGAGCAAGCCCCAGCACCAAGCCACGTACAGAACTTAACACAAATTTTTGAGCACCAAAACATAACCTGAAACCATCCATAGACTTCCTCTTTAGGACCCGTTCTAAAAGCCCAATTCCCAAACACATTCTTCTAAGGCATAAGCCACCACGAATCTAAAATTTATTCTTAGAAATTTAACATTTAGAGGTTGCTTTCCATCATATATTTTTCTATTTGTATCTAATTTTTTGAGCTGGTAAGGTCACATTTTGAGGTCCAAAAACAACTCAAATTTTCTCTTTCTTTCAAAACATATCAATTTTTTGTGTTTCTAGAAATACACAGAAACTAACATCAGCTTTTCCACCGATGTTGGCAACCCATCCTCACCGACATCGGTTATACCACCAACCTTGACAACATTCATAACTGACATTAGTTATTTAACTGACATCGATCACTGTCAACAAATTTTCTTTCAAAACAGCAAGCTCAAAACCCAACTTCTTTGTTGTTAAACATAAACTCTGGTATTTTAAAACTAAAATACACAATTTTTAGAACCTAAACCCATTTTGCCTTGAATGGTTTTGACATGTAGTCAAGCTAAAACTCTTGTTGACCACGCAAGACAACAACCACTTCCACCTTCACCCTTCATAACAAGTCCTCTAATGGAGTATACTTCAGACACTGAGTGTACTCCTATCCAACCAACTCCAAATCGACCTCCTATTGTTCCTAAAGGGGATCAAGACTTTGAGAGATTCCTTGACCTTAATTTCAAGGCTCTCTAACACTATCTTGTGAGAAGCCAAATGCAAGATCCTTCAGGTAACCCTATTTTTGGGATGTCGACTTCCTTAGTTGAAATGGCAATAATATCAACCTATGGTCACTCAGGCTATTACCTCAACTAGTAACCCAACCATGGTCAATGCTCAAGAGTTGGCCTCTCTTTCAATTTCTGGACCTACATCCATCGGGGATTTTGTACCCCCTCAACCACAAATAATTCAAACAAGTTCAACACCTTTTCAAAACTTGCTTGTTTCTATCCCACCCACTCTTGCACCCATAAATACAAGAGTGACTACATATCCTTTTACTAGTGTTTCCACCACTCAACCACCTTTGGTGGTACCTAGTCAAGTTGTGTTCTCTAGCTTCATGGCACAAGCCCCCTTGACCTCACCATTAGTCCCCATGATGAACTATCAATATGTTTCACCCATATAGACATAACCTAGCACGTCATATGCCCCTCCCAATGTCTTCCAGGTACCTTACATCTAGGGGGTGCCCCACTTGCCAATCCATCAGTCGATCTAATCAAGATGCGGATGGATAAGATGTCTAACCTTGAGACATCTATTTCGAGTTCAAGGAATGTTTTTTCATATGAACATATCTATAGTGAACCTATCCATCATTCAGTCTCAATTTGACCATATCCTAGTCAGTGGGAACTCCCAAAATTTACTCATTTTCAGAGAAAAGAGGACCCACAACAACATCTACGAGTGTTTAGACACGCTTTCTACCTTATAGCAGATGATGATGCATTATTACTTTGCACATTTTCCATGTCACTTTCTAGTGCTGCCCTTGATTGGTATAGTTTTATTACCAGTCACTCTCTTTTTACTTTCACTCAACTAGTTCAATTATTCCTTGACCACTTTTCAATCAACATCACTAAAAAGGTTTCCATCACAGACCTATATTCTATTAGACAATTCGATGATGAATCAATAGCTGATTTCATTGCCCGTTGGAGAGGTTTAATCAACCAACTCTCTTTTTCTTTACCTCAACCTAAGCTCATTGAGCTCTTTTCATGAGCATGTGCCAAGCACATCTCATCCACTTTGTGGGTTCAAACATTTCACACATTTGATGAATCTTTCACCATGGCCAGGAAGCTTGAACTCTGTGTTGTCGAAGAAGATAAAGTCAAATTGTGTAGTAAAAACACCAACACAAAATCCAATGACCCTTCATCCAAATCTTCTTCTTCCAATTCCAAATCTAAGGGATCAGCAAATGTTGTGGTACTTAGATCATCATCTTCTACCACAACTTATCAATATGAACCCTCTACATCACAAAGCATTACATGACAATTCCAACAACGATACGTACAACATCAATACACTCCAATAGGAAAATCATACGCTTTCGTGTTGGATAAACTAGTCAAGCAAGGAGTCCTCAATCTCCCTCAAATTCAACCACCACCCCAATTTGATCCTTCACGAGCCATCCCTGCTTGGTATAGGGAAAATGACTTCTGTAATTACCATCATGTCAAAGGTCATGACATAGACAATTGAAAAACCCTCAAGAACATTATTCAGGACATGTTAGATAAAGGAGATCTTGTTTTGGATAACCCAAATGTGCCGCCTAACCAAAACATAGATATCTTTAGACAACCATTCCCTAACCATCCCCCTAGTCAAAATAACATCTAGACCATGGCTGATGACTCCCAAGAGTGCAATATACGCACAGTCAACATGGTTTTTCCTTTCATTCCTAACTAACCTCTCCCACAGTCTAAAGAGGTTAGTCAACCTATTTCTCTTCCACGGGTAGAAGAACCTTCTACTCCTATTAGTCTTTCATCCACACCCCTTTCAGGCATAAGAGAATCTACTTTGACCTCTCTTATATTAGAGGATGCCTTGATGATACCAATGCCACTAGCCCTACCCTCATCCTTCCTATTACCTATGGAGGATCATACTTTTTCCACTCTTCAACCATAAGTATAAGGCATGATCATCCCTACACTCTATCCTCTCGAAGAGCCACATTCTCCAATTCCTTCTCCACTGAGAGAAGAACTTGTCACTTCACCTACATTAGCCGAAGACAATATGGTAATGGCTCTCTCTCACCTCTGGCCTGAGATCACTGCATCTAACATGTTTCTAGTCTCACAACCATCCAAATCTTCCAAAAGACCAATTATAAAGCCTCGCGTAACATCCTCTAAACCATTCTCTCAATTGGCTAAGAACTTAGGATTTTTCCATTCAAGAAACTTAGAACATGAGGCGTTATGGGAGTGACTTAAAGCTCCTTATCTTACACATCTCATTTTATCTCATATTATCGACCCTTCTACTATAAAATATCCCAAAGTCTCTGACACAGATCAGGCTTCTACTTCCAAAAGCTCAGAAGCTCAACCATCCACATCTGAACCTAAACACTCACAAGTGACCACCATACCGAAATAAGTTAAATCTCTCAGTGTTCACCCCGTACCAAACCTCACTCACCCAGAAGTGAAGGTAGACTTGAACCTCACCCCCCATAGTAGTGCTCCGCACACTGTATTAAAGAGGGTCCTCACACCGTATTAAAGAGGGCTACTAAACCACATCAGAGAACTCCTCCCCCACCATCACCATTGCCTTTTATTTTGGGCCCACACCCTTCTACCTTAATAGGAATGCTTCCTACTCCAACACCTAACAAAAACAAATTGCCTTCCCTACTACCTTTACCCACCAAAAATATACCTCCTCCAAAAAATTTGACGCCTCTCACCAAGAAAGCCCCATCTACACGAGTGGCCACACCACCAATTAAAAAGGTGGTATGGAAAAATCCCTCAACAACTCCTACAAAATAGAAGTTGTCAACCTCCACTACAACAACAAGTGCAGACCCATTAGCGGGTTCCTATGCTTTGTTGTTATGTCGATTGTTACAATTTTCTAGCATCACTCTCCTGCCTATTAAACCATTTCAACCACTTGGATCAAAACCATCATGGCTTGATGACACTCAAATTTGCCTATATCATCATATACTTGGGCATGACACTAAAAATTGTTGTGCCCTTAAGGTTGTCAATCGCCAATACATGGAAAAAGACACCCTTCTTGTTTAAGATTATTTTGACAAACCTCTGACACCTTCCCATATCTCTCTAACTTCTTCACCTTCATCAGAATCCCATCATCAGACTATGGTCGCTTTACCTCCTTCCTCCCCTTTATTTGAGATTAACACCATTAATGTGACCACAAGGTCTCAAACTTTGAAGGATAAAGGAAAAGAGAAGATTTCTATTCCTTGGAATCATCCCTTCGTTAAGCCTCCTCAACCAACAAAACCCAAGATTTCTATTTTGGGCACATCTCAACCAGCATCTCTAGGGGAAATTCCTCCTAACCTCTCTAGTCCACATGACATTTGGTATAAGCAACTTGTGGACTACTTAACATATTCTATTATTCCTCCTAATCTCTCTAGCAATATACGACAGGCTTTCATCAAAAGTACTACTTGCTACACGATGTTAGGGGGACTTCTTTACAAATGAGGTCTCGATGGCTTCCTTCTCTGATGCCTAACAACCACTAAGACTTCCCATGCCATCAAATAAGTCCATGATGGGATGTGTGGGAGACATTTCAGTGGTAACTCGGTTGTAAAATGCATCCTTCGTCTAGGCTATTTTTGGCCCACTCTTCACCAAGACTGCAACAACTATGTTCGACATTGTACCAAATGCCAACAACATACCAACCAACTTCACGTCCAACATCGACCAAACCATGCCTATAACAAAAATCTGAGAGAGTGAGATTTTAAAATTAGGGATCTCATCCTTAAAAAAAACCAACACGTGACCAATATGGAAAGAAGCAAACGAGGCAAGTTTGTTCCTAATTGGCCCAGACCTTATATCATAATGCACAAATGGATCAGGGACTTATCATCTATCTTCTCTTGAAGGCTGACCAGAATCTGAGCCCCTTAATGCCTTACATCTATGACCATTCTACTATTAATCAAGTAATCACTCACTTGATATTTAACTTGAGCTCATCCCTTGAGCAACCCTCATCATCCTCATTCCTATTCCCTTCAACCCTTTTTTCTCACAAACATTAGTTAGCCCTTTTTTGCATTAATGCTTTGTCCTACTAAAAAGGAGACCCCAAAATTTCTATATGCTTGTCCATGACTAAAAATGTAGTCACAAAATAAAACATAAAATTGGGATGCCTAACCAAATATACAAAGGTCATAAACTATAAATGTAGACTGCTCCCTTGAAGGATAGCTACATCATTGCTGTAATTAATAGACTGCTCCCTTGAAGGATAGCTATTCAATAAATTCCAAGCATACAAAGTAAACTATAGACCATTCCCTCAAAGGATGGCTATGCCTAAATTTTGCAACAAATAGCACCTTCTTAGAAGCTTCTTGCATAAATCAGCTTCACATGACCACAAAGCAAAATAACATCCCCAAATAGACTCCCCACCTTGATCAGTCTACAAGCTATAAAGTCATGGACTTGCCTATAGTCATTTTTAGGGTCACCTATAAAAGGGGCAAAGTTATCCCTGCTAAAAAGGGTTACGCTATCTTCAACATATCACCTAATAACACCTATTACCCCAACATACTCAAGGGATTTCAAGTTCACTTAATGTCCAGTGATTCGACTACTTCTCTAACGCAAACCAATGATCAATTTTAATGCATGAATAGGGCTTTGGTTTGTAAAACCCCTACCTATGATATCATTATGGTCCTTGTCAATGAAAGAGCAAAGTGCCTTTCACTTCTTACCTGACTTCGTCACATACCCATTCACATTAGTTTCTATGGAAAACAATACACATGGAAACTAACAACCAAACACAATTTATGTCAAGCATATATCATTACAAATATGAAAAGTGTTGAAGCATAAATAAACTCATTTCATTTTTAGCATACATCCATCACTAATATGGAAAATTGTTAGGAATGAAAAACCATAAACCTATGTTACAGCATACACCATCGCACAATATGGAAAAGGTTGTAACATCATCATTAATATCATCATTAACACCATCTTAACATCATCATAACATCATCATAACACCATCACATTAAGCATGCATCATTAAACATATGGTAAATGCTAAAAATACTAACATATCCACAACAAGTCACATCCACAACATGTCAATTTCTCAAAATCTCATATATATATATATATATATATATATATATATATATGTATATCAATGTTTACAATAGTACAATATCTATCTCTCTTTCAAAATATCTATACATCTCGCATTAATGGCATGCAGGTTGATATATACAAAGCCTCAAGGCTGTGGTGGTGGTGGTGTTTGTAGTCATGATGACGCTGAATCATCACCACTCTCAGATCGTCACTGTCTCTGTGAACTCGAGGTAGTCACACGAGACACTGATCACCACTCATCCATCATCTCAAAATATCACTGTATTTGAGGATACTGCCTGATGGCACCCTCATAATAAGTAATCTCATCTAACATAGTGTTGTACCTAGAGACAGGTACAGTCTGTAGTGGACCCATCAACCCTGAGGCCATGCCTTGCAATGAGCTCTGTGGCTGTGGCTGAGGTGGCTGCTATGGTGTTGATTGTCCTAGCTCCTGCATTGGTTGCTATGGTGGTGACTAAATAAGACCCTGACCTACTAATACATGTGCCTGGGTTGTGGCCAACTACCCCTGTAATATGGTAACCTACCCTGTCAAGGTAGCCACCTGTGTCATAAAAACTATCACTAACCCCTAAAACCTTGCCACTTGTCCTTACAAAATGACCACCTGTGATCGTGCTACATCCCTCTCTTAGATGGTAGCATCTCTCTCTCTAATAACTATCTAGAGATCAGGTAGTGGTCCTCTCTAAATCTTGACATACTGCCCTACCTACCAAGCTGAGTAGGCCTCTGTACATCCTAGATCTACTACACTAGAACCTGTAGGTATCTCCTCAAAATTTGGCTGCTCTATCTACTCTAGCAATGGGAGTGGCACCTTGATGGCATCTCATCTGTATAGTGGAAAGGCAGGAGGCACATCCTGTAATAACCCATACTAGCATCGTACTCTCTCTACTAGCACTCTCTTGATCTTGCCAACTCATCTTCCCCTCACCTATCTCAGACTCTGCACTCCCACCAACTGCTCTACCTAGTCTCTAAATGGTGGGTATACCAGGTATGGACACCAGATGATGTCTGTGGGGATTAGGGCATCCAGAACCCCCCTGTAGTACTCAATGTCTCGAATGATGCCATACACATGAGTTTGAGCCATGACCTCTCACCATTGCCTGAACCTGACTCTAAACTCAGCCTAGATAGCCACTAGAAGGATGAGAAGTCATGTGACCATGATGTGCTCATACACCCAATAGTGTAGGAGGTGGCCCACACACAAGTTGTACCACCACCACTGACTAATCCCCCACAGCTCTCTATATAATTGAGCCAAAAATATTGGAGCCCATGCAAACACTATCTACTCCTCAATCATGTCTACCAAAACCTCAGTCATGGTGATCAAGAATTTCCCTCCCTCTACATCAGGGAGTGCATAAACAGTTATGCCAATCATCATTAAGATGTCTAGGTGATGCTCATCCTTGTCAGTAGCATATACTAGCTCATATGTAAAACTAGCTAAGTGGTAACTCACCTCAGCAATGTGCTCCCCAAATAGCGTCACCATGTGAATGTCATGTTCCTCTCTCGAGCATGCATATAAATTTGTCCCATGTATCGATAGTCACAAAATTTGATATATGTCCTCTATAATCACTGTCAACTCTCTAGTGGGTAGGTGAAAGGTGTTAGTGGTGTGATCCCACCACTCAATCAGTGCTACCATCAAGCTGACATCCCTCACCACTTGGCAGTATCGTCGTAGCCTACCCAGTCTTACTGTTGTGATGTGGGCCCATTCCTCTCCTGTAATGTCATGATGCATCCATGTCACCAATGTCGAGAGATGATCTTGTAGCATCAATGTCTGCCTCACCTGCATCCAACCAACAAACACCAAAACAATGTTAACAAATGACTAAATAACCTCTATGACTCTTCTTCCCTTTTGGGAGAACTACATCAGCCTGAGGCCCTTAAAATAGGGGCTATATAGATAGCACTTAGTTGACATGGGGTCTTTTAAGGTTATCTCAGCCATTCACCCATTCATCTACCTAAAAGACCAACTAACTAAACCTATATGACCATCATCACATTGAGAAGGCCTCGACATGACTTAGGCCCTCCAAATTATCATTTTCAAAACCTTTCTAAGTCCTAAACACCTTTTACGACAATTGACATTGTTTAGTGTGCCGATGATGGTACCTACCTAACTGACATTGGTAGCTAAGTGATCGACATCAGTCACTGGTCGGCTGACATCAATGAAACTATTGATGTCAGTGATTGATTCAGCCCTAGGGCCAAATGGGGTGAGCCCTAAAGTTAGGGCTTCCCTATTTTTTAACTTAAAACCCATCTAAACCCCTCCAAACCTTCCTAAACTAACCTACCTAGCCTACCCACCCTTATAATTAACCCTCCCCCTCGATCTACAGCTAAAAACACTAAAATTACCAAAAATGCAATTCAATTAAAAACTAATCAAAAACCCAAATAACACAACCCTACCTCATCTCATCGGTGCTGCCATGGTGGTATAATCAATGTCAGTGGTGGTGGTCCTCCCATAGGGCCTCCTTTGCCCTCTGCCATCTCTATCTGTCTCATCTCCTCAATCAACTCCCTGGTGGCCCACAAATGCCTCCCACACCTCTACAACACTCCCACCTCACTCACTCTCTCAACCAATCTCAATCTAACACCTCACGCTGCTACCACGGTCAACTATAAGTCACTATCACACTATAGACCTCAGAGCTCACTTTTTCACTTCTTCAAAAGTCACAAATGATTTTTGGTGGGCCACTAATCTGGTTTTGTCGAGTTTAGTAGGCTACCGACATTGGCAAAATTGTGCCCTAGGCTACCGACATCAGCTTATTTCCACTGATGTCGATAGATAATTGTGACTGACATCAGTTTTCTAACCAATGTCAGTAGTCTCAAAACATACGTCTCTTGACAACCACCCACAATCATGCCAAAATAACTAGCCCTAACTAAGGAAGTCATCTTAGACTCCTCATGGGGCACATTGGAGATAATGTACATCTCCCTAACCACCCACAAACAATTTGAGATCACTTATATCTTAGCTAGACTTGACAAATAACCTTGGAGATTGCGACTATCTCCTTAGACCATGACCACTTTTAAGACAACTACACCTTGGTTGTTTTGATTGCATATGTTACCTCATGAATAGTTAGCAAATTGTCCATGACCCTCACACCTATTGACAGATCATGCTCCAATTGATCCCCAATATTTGTGACATTTTCATGTTTTCTAGGAGCACTTCCTAAGCCTAGGATACTTGGAACATGATGACCATTGGAGCTACAACTTTGATTATTTAACTCAATCAGCTATGACTAAAAGCTGGGGACCGGTTACTTCAATTTTAGCACTCCTCAACCTTGACCACAACAATTTGACCTACCTATCACGTGAAGTGGTATACGCGCAATCTCAACTATTGCAGTGTTCACACTCGAGCTTCACCATACCCATCTACTACCTATCAAATTGGCACCCGATATCAAATTACCTTCCCTCAACTCCTGCTTTCTTTGAGAGAGAATACCTCATCCCATACCTGGGGCAAACAACATCTATTTTTGTCTTGTAGTTCATCAAGACAAACTACAAGACAAAAAGGGGCAAATGTAGACACCAATATTGTGTCTACGCCTCCTTGGTCCCCTTCTAACTCTAACACTCCTAACCCACACTTTATTAATTTAAAATAAATTACTTATTTTAAATTAATCATCACCTCACCTTGACACCTCGCCTAGACACCTCACCCTAAGACCATTTCTTACCTTATGACTCACCCCAAGACTAAGTCCTTCATATCCTAACTACCTAAGACCTATTCCAACTCTATAACTAATCCTCATGCCTAATAAACCCATCTTTTGATGATTCTCCAATGGCAAATGCACTTGGCAGATGGAAAAAAAGGCAAAAAGCTAAAAATAGCCTTTTTACCCATTCTCTAGCCATCAACATCGGTCAATTGTCGATCGACACCAGAAAAATCACCGATGTCAATTACATAAACTAGGCTTCTAACCTTGAGTTTCCCCCTGCCTCTTCACATATCAATACGCACGCTTTGAGACTAAGCATCAGAATTCTATTATTGCTCTTTAGGCTACAAAAACTCTACAAAAATCACTCCAAACATTGGATTGGAAACATTATATGAGATCTTCGACATCAGCCACAACAAGAACAAGCATCCTGACACCCTTTAGTCTTTGACAAAAAGCTAAGTATTCTTCTGGTATCCATTTCAAAGTTCTAAAATAACTTGGTAATTAGTTTCTATTTACTATTTTTGGATACTATGAAAGACACCCAACTTCCTCCATGGAAGGGCTAAAAAGCCTTTCTCTTACTCTTACCCAACTCTCACACCTACCCTCTACCTTTTATCCTTCCTCAGACCCTATCCTCCTCCCCGTAACTTTGCATAAATCTCTCAACTCCCAAAATCCTCTGTCTATCATAGAAATACCCTAAAACCCATCCAAAGACTTATTGCCCCTACCAACATCAGCAGTATAACCAACGTCAGCACCTTTTACTATCAACATCGGTAGCATAATCGACGTTAGTGACTGTGTAAACCAGAACCTACTTAAATAACCCCTAAACCAGACACAACCTTTGACTAGCTTGCTGAGACTCATGGATTATAGGAAATAGGTACACAATATTTTGCCTTTTCATTTTTGTAAGTCTTTTATCATTTCAATTTTATACAAATCTCTTTGTCTTAAATAGTGGACTATCATCCCTCACGGAGCTTTACGCTTCTAAGACCAAGCGCATAGCTTGGCAATCCACTTGATCTTATTCTAACATTTTCTTTGTTTAAGTCTTATTCTTATCTACAGGTGTCTTCCTCCACAGCTAAAGAGGAGCTCCTACAACGTCTGGATACGATGCGCAACTTAATCTGGGTAACGTACAAACCCCTAACCTTCAACCTTTAGTTTCTTCTTTCTTCTCAATGTAATTAGCAAAAAAATGTAGAGAAACATGGGGATTGGATAAATATATAGCCTGGTGCCCTATCTATCTATATGGGATAGATAGAGTGGGCTTTGGGGATTAGATCTATATATATAAGCCCTATCTATTTATCTAGAAACTATCTATCTATCTCAATTAAGTGTAGCTATATAGATAGGGGCCCTCAGCATCCATCCTCTCCCAGGCTGAGCATATGCGAATGTGGTTGGATGGATATGTTCACATTCATTCATTGAGTGTGAGAAACTCTCTTGGCTATTGGACGGCATGATCTCTTCTCTATATTAGAGAACTATTGAGAGTCTATCCATTAGGGGGTGCCCCCCTAAACTGAATTGAAGAGTGGAGAAGCTATCTCAGGGAGGTCGAGGCCATAGATAGCCACATAGAGATAGGGGGCCTCGCACTGATAGTTATAGCTTTATGGGAGGCCAAGGTCATATATATCCACATAGAGATAGGGGAATGGTTGGTCATGCTCTAAAATGGTTGTGCTCATGCCCCTATCTATATATATCTATCTATATAGATATATATACCCAATTGAGGTTAGTAGTGCCCAGTGTTTGCCCATAGATTTATAGGGGGAGTTGAGGTTTATAGATAGTAGTTCAAGTTACTAGTGTATAGTAGAAGCTTGTAGTCATTGGTATGGGTTTGTAGTTGGTATTTGGGGTTTTGATACAATTCTATCTTGTGGGTTAGATGCTAGATCAATCACAAAAGCATTGGAGAGGCCTATCTATATATGTAGGGTTGGATAATCCATTTATGTGCCACTCAGATAACAGATGCAGATAATAGATAAGGGATAAGAAAGAAATAAAGAATCATATGCGCTCACCACTATTTATCTATCTATCTATCTATTTATCTATCTATTTATATAGGGTAGCAACTCAAATAATGATAAACTCAGATCACCCTATCTATCTACAGGGGGTAAATGTATCTCCTCTCCCCATGGCCCCATAGATCTATAGGGCCTTTGGATAGCCACACTTGCAGCTTGGGCTCTAGTTGGGATCAAGGGGCATATCTGACTACCATATTATATATAGGGGTGCCAACTAGAACTAAATAGATAGCTGCCCCTTGATAATATATAGGGCTCTTCTCCTGATGGCCATATATATATATAGGCCCTGAGGTTGGTATATAAATAGATAATGACCCTCTATATATAGTTTTTTAGCCACCCCAGCTATATCTAGTATAGATCCTCCCGAGCCCCTCCCCCTCCCCCTCTATAGATATGGATATGGTAGTTTCAGGGGCCATCATGAATATCTTGATCGATCAATGCTCGGTAGATAGGGATAGGGCTATCTGTGGATCTTAACTATCTCTCTCACTAGTCCCGATGGACCCCTATCCTACATAGATATATAATCCCATCTATATATAGATAGGGGGTGGGGATTGGATCTATATATGCAGCAATGGGTGTTGGCTCGACTCTCAACCGATCTAATTTTAGCAACCCTATATATCTATCTATAGGGTGGAGCATTCATGCCCCATATAGAGAGAGGGGCCAACCGTATTTGTTCCCAACCCAACTTCATGTTTTCCCCCCTATCTAATCATGGTGACCATATGATCATATAGGTGTCTGGGTGCTAGGTTGGTTCATCTAGGTCAAGCTAGAGATGGATGGCCCTATATCTTATATCTATATGGGATGGGCCAATGGCCCTAAACTAGATAACTCCCTATATATCCCATATATAGTTCTATATAGAGGGGGGAGGGGGTGAGGACCCTATACTCCCTATCAGTGCACCCCTATATAGATATAGGTGCCCAAATCTCACTCTATAGATGGGGCCAAAACTTAACTCATGTAGTCAAGGAGGCCGACCAATCGCCCTATCCCTATCTATATAACTGACACTCTCCCGACGAAGCAAACTATTCTAGTTATGGTATGGTTGATGTATAGGGTATAGATAGTGGGGTGGGGGGCATGCTCCTCATCCTCATCCATTCATTTATAGGGTTGGTTTCTATATGAGCCACTCCTAACGCATCAATGCCCCAACCCCAAATAGATATGATCAGATGGATAGATCTAAAAGCTTAGCTCCTTATCTCCCTATCTCTAGTATGGGGGAAGGGAGTTGCCAGATTAGCTCAACATAAGGGCTAAAGGGTCTATCTAATGTTACGTGATTATGTAATCAATATAGTTAGTCTAATAAGATGAGATCACTCACTAACCCCCCTTGAAATCAAATCAAATCTATTTATAGGGGCTCATCTCTATAGAGCAGAGGGGAGGCCACTAACGGCTCTATAGTTATGCTATGCCTAGGGGTCTATATAGAGCTAGGGGGAGGGTCCCTTTCTATCTGAACTATGGCAATGGAATAGATCAAATCCCCATTTCTATAGAGAGGGGTGGATACTATAGCTATATGGATAAAGGTTAGGCCCATTTATGTAGAGGGGGTTGAGTGCCCTATATATATATATATATGGGCCATGGGGAGATACCGTCTGTGTGCTCCGATGGCCTACTATAGATTCTAGATTCTAGATTCTAAATAGCTGGGGGAGAGGGACTCGACTGATGACTATATAAAGTTGGGGCTTAACCCCTATCTCTATTTTATATGGGGTGGGCCCCCTATCTATGTGCCCCCCCAAGCCATATCTATATATAGGGGTTTTTCAGCTCTCTATATATATGAAATGGATATGGGCCTTATCTAGATATGGGGGGCCTGACGGCCCCCTCTCTCTATATGGGGGAAACCAACTATGGTATGGATTGGTATGGCCCCTATAAATTCCAAGGTGGCTTGATATAGAGGAGAGGGGGCCCCCTCTCTATATATGGGGGATAGAGTGGCCAGGCCATCCCAACTAGATTGGATCTTCCTATCCCAATATGATATGATATGATATAATATGATATGATATGATATGATATTAATATATAGATCATAGATTATAGATAGACAACGTATTCACTCCCAACTCTTTCAATTTGAGGAGCCCTATATATCTATTCTCTATGGGGGGGCACCCCTCTATATATCCTCTTGACGACCTACCCTACTCTATATAGATAGAGATAGCTGGGAGAGGGCCCTCTAGAAATTGATAGGTGATAGGGATAGGCTTATATATCTATGGGGGGCAGCCCCTATCTATCTATATATATATATATATATATATAGAGAGAGAGAGAGAGAGAGATCTAGTCGGGTCCTTCAGTCTGAGAAGAAAGATTCCATATAGGCCATCCCCAAATAGATATATAGGCATATATTCTAATCAGAGTGGAGCATCCGGTATATTGC
This sequence comes from Torreya grandis, assembly GCA_037957365.1. Taxonomy (NCBI): domain Eukaryota; kingdom Viridiplantae; phylum Streptophyta; class Pinopsida; order Cupressales; family Taxaceae; genus Torreya; species Torreya grandis. The sequence goes on along the minus strand of JARHVA010007700.1, from coordinate 480,987 downwards.
CCATATAGATAGATAGGGGCCTCGACTGGAGCCCTATATAGATATAGGTCATGGATAAGAATCTATATGTTTAGCTAGATTGAATCCCCCTATGATCGATCTATGATAGATAGATAGATATAGGTAGGGTAGGGTAGGGTGTGTTACTCATTTTCTTTTCTCCATGACCTATTAGCCACCCTATATCCATATAGCCAAATCACCCTATATCTATATAGCAAGATGCCATGACTATGGCTATGACTATGACTATAGGGGGTGGAGGGGACTAAGCACTGACTATCCAATTGGTGATCAGATGTCTATATCTATTATCTATCTATGTTTCCACATCCAATCAATCAGATCAAAGATCTATGCCAAAGTGAACTCTACTAGCTAGAGCACCCTTTGGCTGCACCCTATTTAATAGGGCTATCTCTTCTAGCCTAGATTCGAGCATAGAATCCCTAGGTGGATGGGTCATAGATCTAGCTATATCTATTCAAGAGGGCACAGATTTCCATTTAAGTAATAGGATTTCATTCTCCATTCAAGAGGAAGGATTTCATTCAAGTTAATGCAGATTAAGATTCCATTCTCCATTCAAGAGGGCACAAATTTCCTACCTGGATTGGCTTGTAATAGATAAGGGATAAGGGATAATGGATAAGGCTCCTTGTCCTTGGTTCTTTAGTCATTGGTGTTGACCTTGGTTCTTTAATCCGACATGGTGTAAGCTGGTCTAGGTTCTTCGATCTTTGGTGTGGTGGTGACTGGGATTGGTGTTGATCCAATGGGTGTGTTAACATGGAGTGAGTTGAGGATTCAAGTCATTGGTATAAATGCTACACCATTCCTATCCCAGTTGGTTAATTCCCATCTCTCACACCATTCCTATCCTAATTTCCAGAAGATCTCAGGGGGTTCAAGATAGGAAGATAGGTGGAGCACCATTCTAGTATTATAGCCCATGTAGCACCATTCCTATCCCAATTGATATCACTC